>JBAKBP010006520.1:0-109458 GCA_037953745.1 Lithodes maja | reverse complement strand
GGGTCAGCTGGTGATCTTGAACAATGGTAGCAAAAATGTGTGCAAACCGATCGGCGGCCTCTTTGTCGGCAGAATTCTTTTCTCCGGCGACATCTAGGACCCTAATTCCATGCCTAATTTTAAAGTTTCTCAACCAGCCGTCGGAGAATTTTATATCGTCTTCCATATTCATATCAGACAGGAATTGCTTGGCCTTTTCAATTATCATAAGCCCTGAGATAGGCTTGCCCTCAGCCCGCTTGGGCGTAAACCACTTATGCACTGCCTCGTCAAGTTTTTCATGTTTTGGTTTTTTCATTGTCTTTCTCACATCACCCGTGTAACTTGACTTTCCAAAGGCAACAAACTTCGATAAGTTAGCCTTTGCCTTCACTATGTTTGAAACTGTGGAGGCACCGATATTAAAAGTTTCCATAACTTTACGCCAATCACTGCCTTTCTCAACCATCGCTATCACTCGCAATTTGTCAGCTATGGACAGAGTTACGTGCTTCCTCTTATGTTTGTTCTTGTCATTCCTCCCTCGTGCACCTGAACTTGCTGTGGGACCCATCACTAAGTCACTAAGTCACTATATCACGGGATAAACAACGTTTCAGGTAGACCGACAACGGCAGACAGTTTACTCCGGCCTGGCCGCTAGAGGGACGATATTTTGAATTACGCACGCCCGGGAAATTCAAAAAATCAAACTATTGGGTGAATTCGGATTTGGCCTCAAATTCAAAAATTCGGACTATTGGGCGAATTCGGATTTGGCCTCAAATTGAAAAATTCGGACTATTGGGCGAATTCGGATTTGGCCTCAAATTGAAAAATTCGGACTATTGGGAGATTCGAATTATCGGTCGTCGGATTAACGGAAGTTTACTGTACTTTCCACAAACCTTCTCTATCCACTCTGTCATAGAGTGGTCTATGTTAGTGGATATTTATGATTTAAATAAGTGATACGTTTTCGATATATCTGGTTATATGGCTTTGCAATTAGGGAAATCATGAGCCGATTTCCGACATTTAGTTAGTCTTTTTTTATTCTCAAAATACGATCCAAGTTTTGCCAAAAATTGGCTTGGGTTTTCCAAAATTATGCTCTTTGGGGTTTGCAATTTCGGGAAACCTGAGCCAAATTTCTAAATGAGGTTACTGTCATTTTGTTGTCTACGAACTCAAAATCCGAGCCAGCTTTGGCCAAAACTTGGCTCGGATTTTCGAAATGTTGGGTTGTAGGCCTTAGAAATACCTTAACCCTTGGTTCCCGGATGACCTCATGTACGCCCATAAAAAAGCATGTACCAGGTACCCGGAAGGCCTCTTATGCACCCACGACGTCACAGCCTGTGAGCTTGCTGTGCGAGGCGTCGGTCCGACGCATGTAAACAACAGCCGGCTGGACCGACGCTCCGCATCTCCGGCCACAAGAAGGAGAGCGTCGCTTGTTCTTGTGTGCCTGTATGTTGTTGTTCAGTATCGAAAAGTGGTGTAAAGTGGCTGGTTTGGCCATAAAGTTATCTCCAATGAAATCATCATCACAGCTCACCCAGTTGACTTAGAGAGCTCTACTTAATGCCATTTTACAGGTAAATAACACAGCTACGCTTGGGGATGTGCGGGAATGCGGTAAGCAGTCTGATTAACGAATATACGGTAGCCTAGCCTAGACGTTTTTCGGCCAAAACACCCGGGTTTCGAGGAATATATATATAATACATAACCGGGGCTGGAGGGTTAAAACCCGAGCCAAGTTTTGCTAAAATACGTTTTAATCGCCGTTTTACGCATTTAACCCCTCATTTTCCCTATACTTCATAGCCCTCCCCACTATCGGGCGGCGTGTCTTAAGATCGTTGTATAATGGGGAAAACGGTTTCGCCGAGGGTTGTAATTATTTCCAAACATTATAGGCTATATTGATAAAAACTAACAGGGAAAAATAAAAAAATCCATGGGAAAATTGCTGACCATCTTATTTAGTTTTTCCTATTTTTCCAGCCGACAATTGATACCAATTGCCCTAGATGACCATTCCTTGCTGACCCCTCTCCGTGGCAAGATACTGTGTACTACAGGTATGCCTCCCTTCCTCCTAACTTTATCTAACACCTCCCTGTACTGCCGAAGCAGTACTTCCGTCCTACCTTTACCAACATCATTGCTCCCTGTACTGAGACAGACTTATTTAGTTATACTGAATAATACAGCTATAATAAGTTCCCATTTGTTTGCCTAGGCCTATTGCCGAATCTCGCAAGAAAGCGGTAGTTTAAGATCGGTGACTTCGGACCAAAAATATATGATAATACTGTATTCAAGGACACTAGTGCGACGTTATGAGAAACAATTTATTAGGGAAAATAGGCACCAATAGATTCGCCAATTTTTCTCCATATAGTCCGCATGGAGGATTTTCGTTATCAACAAATTGAAAAATACCCACTTCACAGACAAATACACCAAAAATATAAGTCAAAGCGGGGGTGTGGGGGCAGCAGCCCCCACCTATAATACTAGGATAGGTTAGGTAAGGTTGTTAGGTTAGGCTAATGTCCTTTCAAAGGGGTATAGTCTAGTAAACACTAGGATAGCCTATACCCGGTCAGAGGTAAAAAGAAGAAGAGTCCTGCAGTAGTCTCCTTGAATGCTACCAAATATATTGGTCCGAAGTCACCAAAATGGGCCGAGGTCACCGAGGATAGTGGTCCGAGATCACTGGGCCGAAGTCACCATGGGCCGAAGTCAACTGTATCCTAAAATCCTTATAGCCTAACCTAAGCCTTAAGCCTAGCCTATTCATATCCTATAGCCTAGCCTATTGTCAGGGATATTTACCAGGCATAGGCTATGTATCATTAACTAACACATAAACTATACTCACAAACAGTGTACACGGAGTATCTCTCTCCCGATAGTTCTTCTTCTTCTTCTTCTTCTTCACGATGCACAGTGTCAACAGGGATGTAGCCCCCAGATAACTGCGCAAGTAGTACAAGACTTAATTAAGGTTCATGGCGAGGGGGCACGATTTCTAGCACGTAACATACTGTAGATGGTGAGGAGTGTGCAGAAGACGAGTAACGGTGAGAAGCGGTAGTTGGAGGGTCGTCAGAGGTCGGGGATCCTCCCCGTGGCAGCGAGGAACGTAGAGAGTCCAGTGGAGATGATATGAAGATCGGTGGTGTTGAGAGGTGCTCCTCCAAGAGTATGCTTGATGGTAAACTGTCCTCCCTGGCGGAGAATGCATTCCCTTAAGGCGACCCTGGCACCATGATATCTATGACAATGTAGTAGGAAATGTTCAACAGTTTCAGGGGTATTGCAGTGCTGGCAGTGGCCATCTTGGTGGAGACCTAGGCGATGCATATGTGCCGCCAACCGGGAGTGTCCCAAACGTGTGGCTGCCCTATTGAGAGATGGAGACTTATAGCGAGTGTGCCGCCAAACCATCCAGTCATCCTTGACAGTGCCATAACGGGTATTCGCTATCTGTGCCTTCCAATCGTGGATAAATGTTTGTTGCAATGCGTCGCTAAGGATCACCTTCCTGTCTCGTACTGTGTAGGGGAGCCTAGTGATGTGCTGGAGGGAGTGTAAGTTCTTGGCAAGGGAATCCACGATCTCGTTGTGAAGGAGACCCGAAATTCCCGAATGGCTCGGAACCCACTGGAGGGACACTGAGGAGCCATTACTCTTATGACGAGCAAGAAGCTGTAGGATCGGGTGGACAAGCTCTTTGTTGGTCTTAGAGGCGTAGGAGATGGATTGGAGAGCACTTCGAGAGTCGCAGCAGAGGACATAATGACCAGGGGGAAGGGTGACCGTGGCAGTGTGCCAAAATTCGCCCATTTTCTTCGTGATCCCGAACCTAGCATCTGAATAAAATATTGATACTGAAATTGGCTAAGAGCCTGTGACTCCCGGGGCGGCCGGGAGCCCCGCTAAACCTGCCATTCTATTTCTACATTACACTCATCAAACGATAGTTGCTTTGCTCTACACTGTACTCTACATTGGCTATGATCTTAGAACTATTATATATCACCTGTATTGAAGTCCAAATGCAGCTACTAATGTAAATATAGACAGATAAATCCAGAGCTCAAGTCATGAAAGCTATTTGTTTACACTGTGAAAACACAACTTGTTCGGTTCGGATGAGGTGACTGACTTTAGCACCAATATAACAAATATATATTACAATAAGGAAACAGCCATCGTTCATAGAACGAACTCCTGGATGGGAGAGTCCGCTAAAACAAACAAACAAACAAACAACCAATGTACCCCTACACTCCGATGTTATATTGCGCCGAAGGCTGAGACTAGACGAACACAACTACCGTAATTTTATTGGCACTCGAATGCTCAATAATATGTAGATTAAAGGATAATAATAGGTATTTATCTAAAACTATGTATATATTAACTAAACTACTCCATGTGTTTAATATATTGACTGAATTTCACTGAAATGAATAATGTAAAATATTAATTTAAGTTTGAATGTTAGTTTTTTTATCTGATCTGATCCCAATTAAACTCCCACAAAATACACGATATTTGTTCGTATGTGTTAATTTTATGGGGTCTCTAATTTCTTAAAAAATAGTGAATGAATATAAATTTTATGTGTTTGACAAAGAGCGCAAGACCTTGAGGCATAAGGTAAGCTATAAATTAGTACGATTTTATGATGAATTATTGGTTTTTCAGGGGTATTTATGTGGTTGGATCAATGGAAAACAACGAACGAAAATCAGCTATGTTTTCCATTGTGGTGTTTACGAGAATAATCCAATGATGACGTCAAATTAGTTTGCCGCCAATCAACTGTGGAACACTTGGAAATGTGTTAGCTGTTATTTACCGATATATTTGTGGAAAAATAGAGTGAATTAAGGGGCTGGAATATAACATTGACTTCATGTGAAGTGCGAGTGCCCTACACATTCTAAAATTGTGCATATTAATCTTGGGGAACTCATTATATATAAGGTATAAGTTCAAGGTGATACTTTGGATAAACCTGACTTCTAGCAAGCACCAAACAGCAATTTTGTAAGTAGCCAAGCATATTATTTTGTTCAGATAAGCCTAGGCCTACTTGTATTAGCCTAGGCCTATGATGATAATGATGATTTGAAGCAGAAATGAGTAGCCTAGGCTGAGACTAGGTGTATTAGGCTTAGGATAACCCATTATCCAACAATCTTAGGACTGCCCCCACTAGTGGGGCTATGTATAATGTATTGATAGGCTAATGAAGATCAAGGAAGATTTGAGGTTAAAGACAGTAAAAAATAAGGTTAGCTAGGCTCTTAACCCGGGAACGGCGAAGGTCCTCAATTATGGTAATTATTTAGAAGATGACCTTTTTTTCTAGTTATTAAAAACTTACTCTATGGTGTATTATATGATATATAGAAGCAATAGAACTGTTAAAATGACCTGGGAAGTGTATATTAAACAGCCTAGACCAAAAATTTTTTTTTTTTTTTGTAAGGCTAGGCTAGGCTAACGTAGCCTAGGCTACTCTTGAGTTTTGGAACACAGTAGGCCTAAGCCTAGGCCTATTTTAGATGTCTAACTTTTAAAATAATAATATAAAAATACGTAGGCTAGGCTAGGCCTAGGCTAGGATTAATTTGTTTTTATCATTATACAGAAAGTTAATTTGTGTTATCACTCAAAAAAACAGCGTCATTCGACACCCTGGCTAGGCTATAGCCTTTGACAATAACAGTTTGCCGTCATGCCGTGGGATTATAGGGGTAGACCTGTCACTGAAGAATACTTTCGTAGTCTTACCGTTTGTTTTTGTTTTCAAGGTATAGGCTATAGGCAGAATAGGCTACAGTAGTATCTTATCTACTGGTATCTTATTTTATTGTAGTTTATATTATGAGTGGAAGATTTGCAATAACTTACCCTAACCAAAGTCCAAACTTAGTGTCCAAAGTGGGATCTGCACCCTGCCTCTATGTTCTCATTTTGTATACCGGTAACTTTTTAGCCAGATTACCGGTACAATTTAATAAGTGTACAGCCAGCAGCTAGGCCTACCGCCTACAGTGCATTTATAGAATTCCCGGAATCCCGGCCATGACTTGGGTATCACTAAAGAATCTTTCCGCAGCCTTATGTACAATTGTTTGTTTTTATTTCTTCAAGGAATATAGTACAGTAGTTTATTGTTCAATTGTTTATCATGTTATGAGTAGATAATTTGCATTACCTTACCCTAACCTAACTTTACTTAGTCTTAGTGTCCAAAGTGGGGGCTGCCACTATCCCCACAGTCCACACACCCGCTAACTAACATATATTATTGGTATGTCTTGTCATTACTATAACCTGACTTCATGGGGGTAACGGAGACTTGATTGAATATTTTCGGAATTAGCCTCGCAGAATCTCGAGTCAGGGTGTCAATCCACAAAATATGAATTGTGGTATCATTATGGTTTATTATTTCGTTATCATTATAGCGCGAACGACGCAGAGGCGAGCGCCAAAGGCGCGAGCTCTAGGGGGGTCCGGGGGCATGCCCCCCCGGAAAAATTTGAGAATTTAGGTGTCTAAAACAGCATTTCCTGCAATCTAAAATCAATCAAGATGGAAAATATGGAGACCAAAATTGTGTCAATTTACCTTTTTTTTTTTTTTTTTTTTTTTTTTTTTTTTTTTTAAATTAGACTGTGACGTGCGGAGGCGCGGAGCGCGGAGGCAAAGCGGCTTCAGAGATGGAGTTGCTTCGAGCCGTGAAGCTTATTGCCCTTTCACGGATACATAATTGTATCACGCTCTGGCTCTTGTTTATGCATGAAAAAGAGCATGGAATGATGCTCGTTTAGGTTAAATCTGCCCGCCTGGCAGGTAGAAAAAGTTATAAATGTCCCCGTCCGTAAAGGGTTAAGCGCATTCATTTTCAAATAGGAGCAATATATAATTATGCATATGAAATTAGCACACTAAATGCAGCATTAAGGAAAGATAACACAAGTGCTAGAAGTCAGGTTTATCCAAAGTATCACCTTGAACTTATACCTTATATATAATGAGTTCCCCAAGATTAATATGCACAATTTTAGAATGTGTAGGGCACTCGCACTTCACATGAAGTCAATGTTATATTCCAGCCCCTTAATTCACTCTTTTTCCACAAATATATCGGTAAATAACAGCTAACACATTTCCAAGTGTTCCACAGTTGATTGGCGGCAAGCTAATTTGACGTCATCATTGGATTATTCTCGGAAACACCACAATGGAAAACATAGCTGATTTTCGTTCGTTGTTTTCCATTTCCAACCACATAAATACCCCTGAAAAACCAATAATTCATCATAAAATCGTACTAATTTATAGCTTACCTTATGCCTCAAGGTCTTGCGCTCTTTGTCAAACACATAAAATTTATATTCATTCACTATTTTTAAGAAATTAGAGACCCCATAAAATTAACACATACGAACAAATATGTGTGTTTTGTGGGAGTTTAATTGGGATCAGATCAGGATCAGAAAACTAACAAGTGAAGTGTTCATGTAACATGCCTTATACGAATAAATTCAGAAATAAAACTTTAACAGTTCACTTAATTTAGTGTATACGTTAAGTATACATTTAATTCTTTAAGTAAATGGACCATTTACTTAAAGAATGAAATTTATACTTAACGTATACACTAAATTAAGTGAACTGTTAAAATGGAAGTACAGTATACTGTACCTTAACGAGGTTAAGAAGAACTTTCAAGACCAGACCTATCTATTGCCTTACACCTTAGTCCCCGAGGAAGTGGCCATAAATTAATCTCATCCACACTCGTGACTCTTCTGTCAGCAGGTGCCCATCTTCATAAAAATTATACGGTATTAATTATTTATACCCAACACTCATTTCACTCCTATTCTTATCAATCTTATCATTCATTTCCAACTCACTCTTATCTTGGCCTGCCTCTTCCTCTTCCCCTTTCCACTTCAATCTCTTACTGTCCTACATTATTGATAATTGTAAGTTTGTAGTAGTTTTTTCACTCTCCAGACACTCTTTATTACCGAACGGTTCGAACCACCTCAGTGTTCTTTACACTCTCCAGTAAATTCACATTAACATCGTCAAATCGCTCATGTACGGTACTTCATTTGTTTTTCACTTTTTCTATCTCTCCATGTGACTCCACAATCCACACACTTTTAAACTTTAAGCAACAACAGTGACTCAAGTCATATCCACCACTCGCACTCTTGATTGATGTCTCTCCAATAACATCCATTTTTCACTGCTGTTAGAGTCCCGTATGACAGTGTCGGGATGACCCCTCTTTATTATCATCATACAGTATAATGGGTTGTCATTTTTTTTTTAATATGCTCCCTAATAAAAAAACAAATAAATAAATCATAAGAAAGAAAAGGGGATATTTTTAACACTTACGCTTCAACGCTTGTTCTGTTATTCGCACACGCAGCACTCTTGCTGCATGGTACTCGCACTCGTGACTTGACCTGTCATGGGCGTGGGACTGGGCACTGGGCCGTAAGCCGCCGTAATTCGTATCACAAGGGCCGCTAACAGATACGTCAGACAGTCGGACTGCAGTACACGAGTCTCGACAATGGCAGCTATGTGCTCGGCAGCTATGTGCTCAGCAGCTCATCTGCTGAACCTGGAAATTTAATATAAATTAATATACAATAGCCTAATCATTTAAATTAATTATTAATATTAAGTCAATCATGATTCCTCAATTTCCTCTCATCATCAATGAAGATTGGCAATCATGAGAATTGAGAATTTGAGATGGGGGAAACAAAAAATATATAGGGTAGGCCTAAATAACTTTAAAAATTTATTAAAAATCCTTAATCCCGGGAACTCTGATGATCTGATCTTACTTACTTGAATCTTACTTGAAGTCGTCTAGAGGTCCCGTCCTCACAGTCGTGGTCCGCCACCGCTGCGTCCGTCCCGTGCGTCCCTTCGAAGGAGGTCCGTCTGGTCCGGTATAGAGTTTGAGGCCGCCCGGCAGTTAGCAGTGTATCCAGACACTGGTGGTTCATCTGGGAGGGTCTTTAGAAACTTGTCTAATAACCCTTTGAACCTGTCTACCGGGCAACCTACTATGTCTCGCACTTCCTTGGGCAGCGAGTTGAAATTTTTTGGTCCATTGTGGCCTAGGCTGGACGCGAGGAGGGATCTCACTCGTTCTGGTGCCTGTGTTGGGAGGGATCTCCTCTCACACTTCCTTCCAGTCCGACCATTTTGTTTTTCCTGGAGTTCATTACCAGTTGGATCTGGAACCAGCTTCTCCAGGATTTTCCACACATACATTGCGCAGTACCTGTCTCGCCTTCTCTGCTGAGAGTACAGCCCTAGCTTCTTGAGCCGGTCCCAGTAGCTAAGGTCCTTCATCCCCCGAATGTTTCTAGTGAAGGACCTCTGGACGGACTCAAGATCTCGTATGTACCCCTTTTTGTGTGGCGACCATAGTTGACTACAGTAGTCAAGGAAGGGTTGTACCATAGACCTCCAGAGAGTTAGCATTGTTTCTTGTTCCCTGGAGTTGAACGTCCGTAGGATCCATCCGGCCATTCCCTTGGCTTTCTTGACAGCTGCAGAAATGTGGTGTTGAAATGTGGCATCGTCGGACAATTGCACACCTAGGCATCTCACATGTGGCTTGGGGGTGATGTCGTGGCCGCCTGCAGTGAGTAGTTTGGTGGTGTCCTTGAGGGTTTGTTTCGGGCCACATCGTAACGCTTCAAACTTTTCTTCGTTGAAGGTCATGTTGTTTTCGTCTGCCCATTTGTAGATTTTGTCGAGGTCATCCTGGAGATTATGAATATCCTCTTCATTTCTGACGACACGACTTATGTTCGTATCGTCAGCAAAGGAAGAGATAACCGATTGACCAACTCCATCATCAATGTCCCCTATCAGTATAAGGAAGAGCAGAGGTCCTAATACTGATCCCTGGGGTACTCCACTAATGACGTGGGACTTTTCAGATGTGTGGCCCTTAACAGCAACAGTCTGCGTTCTTGCGGAGAGGAAACTGTGCAGCCACACACCTATTTTGCCTTGGATGCCGAGTTTCTTAATCTTGTGAAGGAGGATGCCGTGATCCACCTTGTCGAATGCTTTAGCAAAGTCTAGAAACACGACATCCACATTTTCTCCTTCTGCAAGCCTATGGAGTAGCCAGTCATGATGTGCCAGGAGCTTCGAAAGGCATGATCTGCCTTTCCGGAAGCCATGCTGGCTGGAGTTCATAAGGCCATTTTTTTCCAGGAAGTTGACAAGCTTGTTCCTCAGGACTTTTTCAAATATCTTGATGAGGTGGGATGTTAGAGCTACCGGTCGATAGTTCTTCGCCAGGCTCTTTTCACCACCCTTGTAGACTGGAGTAATGATGGCCTGTTTTAGTGAGGATGGAATTGTGCCTGTGTCCATTGAGTGTCTCCAAAGCTTGCAGATAGGAGGAATCAGGGCATCACAGCATTTAATCAGCAGTATGGCTGGTACTCCGTCAGGACCAGCAGCTGCATTCGTTCTCAGTTCTTTGATGGCTTTTCGTAGGTCTGCCTCAGTCAGTTCAATATCACTTAGTCGAGTCGGTTGTGGAGTGTCTTCCGTGAAGAAAGCTTTGGGGTCCTGGATTGCAGTTGCTGGCCGTGGTGTGCTGAAGACATTCTCGTACTGTGTTCGCAGGATCCGACATACATCTTTGGGGTCGTTTACAGCTTCACCATCTTCTGTTCGTAATGGCCCCACTTGCGTCTTAATTTTTGAGAAGCGCCTGCAGTAACTGTAAAAGAATTTGGGGTTCCGCTTGATGTTCAGTACTGCACGATCTTCCTCTCTTTGCTTTTGACGCTCATGGGATGCTTTAATTTGAGTTTCTATGCTTGCAATCTTGGTAGATAGTGCAAGCTTCCTCGTTTTGTTTTGGGTGTTATTGAGCTGTTTGTTGAGTGATGATCTTTTCTGCATTAGGATTTTTCGGTCCCTCGGGATTTTGAGGTGCCGAGCGTTGGAAGGTTTCCTCCTTTGGGGAATGTGATGCTGGCACAACTTCAGTAGGGTGCTGAGGATGGTCCTGATCCCAGGATTTTTATTTAATTTTGGAGACGCGACTTGCGAAGACCTGAGGCTCTGGGCGGCAGGGACCCCACCCTCACCCCGGTCACCCGGAGTCACCCACCATGAGGGCCACCGTTGATATATTTTTTTTAATATGCGAAGCAAAATCCCTAATATAAAAATAAATAAATACCGGTAAATAAGAGAAAAAGGGGATATTTTTAACACTTACGCTTCAACGCTTGTTCTGTGTGACTCGTGACTTGAGTCTTGACCTCAGACCTGTCATGGGCCGCTGGGCGTGGGCAGTGGGCCGTATCAACGGTATCACAATTCACAAGGGCGGCAGCCGGCAGGAGTCTGACTCGACGGACTGTAGTACTCGAGTCTCGAGTCTCGGCTGCTCGGCAATGGCAGGATTGGCAGCTATCTACTCAGCAGCTCATCTGCTGAACCTGGAAATTTAATAAAAATTAATATACAATAATCTTTTAAATCAAATTAATATTAAGTCAGTCATGATTTTCATGATTCCTCAAATCCTCAATTTCCTCTCAAGGCTCTCATCATCAATGAAGATTGGCAATCATGAGAATTGAGAATTTGAGATGGGGGAAAAAAAAATATATATAGGGTAGGCGGCCCTGGCCTAGCCGCCTAGGGCCCTAGGCTGCCCCTCAGCGCCTGTTAGGCTAGGCGCCTAGGCTGCCTAGGCAAAGACTGTATGTAAGTAAGACGAAAGTCAAATTGTCTAAAATATATAGGCCTACTAGGCCTAGGCTAGGCCTAAACAATTTAAAACAAATAATTAGCCTAATTAACTATTAACAATTAAAATCATGATTTTCATCATTTCATGCATGATGCAAACTTAGTTGTCTTAGTGACTTAAGAGTGACAAAGAGTCTTAGACAAATTCTGATTATTCTGAAAATGGTTTGAACTTTTTGAACTTTGAAGATTGCACATTTGCACTGGCATTCTGGCCTAGCCCTAGGCCTAGGTGCTAGGAGCAGCCAGCTAGGACTGCTAGGTGGCAGGCCTAATAAGCCTAATGCCCTAATTTATTAGAAAAATTTGCTAATATCAACATTATATAGGCCGCTAATAGACGGGAATGCCCTAGGAGCTTAGGTCGTAGCAAAAAATAATTTATGTTTCAGGTCATAAATGTCGTTTCTGAACTTGATTTACCATGACATTGACTAGGGTACAACCACTGACCCTTAATGCGTTCAGTAAGATAACAATAATAGCTCTACTTACCTTAATAAGTGTAAAATATAGGATTATGTTCTACAATACTAGACCAGCAGCAGCAGATAAGATTCTGTTTGGACTGATCAGATCAGATCAGATGTTGTTCGGGAAGTAATGCCTTAACAACGGCACTTCCCTGAGAGGTTCTTGTAATTTTCCTTTTGTGACGTGCTCTGTTACATTATATTGTATTTCTTTTTCTTTTTTTCTATATGTTGCATTATAATCTATTTCTTCTTATTCCAGCTCCTTCATTTTCTTGGTTCTTGTTCTCCACATACCATATAACATCTTCTTCACTCGTTCCTGGTTTTCTTCTTTGAACAGTAGATTTCCTATCACTTGGTTTTCCTCCTCAACGTAAGGTTGTTGTAGCGCTGTTTCCTTTACTCTCTCCTCTATATATACAGGGCACCATAAAATAAAGTGTTTGATGTCCTCTATCTCAGCATTACATAGTAAGCATTTTATATCTCCTCCTACATGCCTGTTCCTGTCTCTTAAATTTAAATTATTCGTTCTACACCTATATAATATGACTGAAGCTTCTGTATTATCATAAAGTTCTTCTTCTCCCTTTATTTCTGATTTAAAGGCCCTGTATATTTCTAAACTGCTTTTCTCCCCTAGCTCTTCCTGCCATTTCCTTGTATCCCAATTTTTAACTTTCTTCTTAATTTCTTCCTTCAGTATACTCGCTAAATCTGTTTCTCCTAAATTTAAAATGTTTATATATTTTCTAATTTCCATTGTCCATGGATCTTTTTTGTTGTTTAATTTTTCTTCTGTTATTCTTCTAAGTAAATCATTACTGTCTTCTCCTCTTAAATATTTTAAATATTTTATACTTCCTTGGAGATTATTGGAACCTGAGCATCCAAGATGGCGTCTATAATATATTATTATCTGTTCAACAACATAGGCTAGATGTGTCAAGTTACAAATTTATATTTCGTTTAATAATAACATGCATAGCAAGGCAATGGTACAGATTTTTGTTTAACTAGTGACTACTGTAGTGAGCAATCCATGGTCAAATATATTACTTTTTAAAGTCTTAATTGTTGTACTAATGAATATTGAAGTCAGGCGGTAGCTTTCAATTATATGTAGGCTTTAGACTAAAGTATATATCGGAGATTTCCAGAAATAATATGATAGGGCCATAAAAGAATACCCAAAAATTATGTACAATGGTGTATAATACGGCATAATCATTGATAATATACATACAATTAAAGTGTATTAAGATAGTAGGCCTAATTTAATACAAGACCTATCATTAGGGAAAGCCTATCCAGCCTACTGTTTGACTGGAAAGCTGCCCAAATGAAAATGATTTGGAGATACGAATTAGTACAGCAATTTTAATTATGCATTTATAATAGTCAATTAAATTTGGTAAGTAGCCTACTAGGGAGTTTATATATTTCAAAATTGCAGCCTCTCATGCAGAAACTATAAGGTCAAACATTCCCTAAATCGAAATAGTCGAACAAGTTCCAATAGTTAAGGAAGCCTAATGTTCTTTTAATTTTCATTGTGGATGGGTGGATAATATATGCAGGTAGGAGAAGGATACTTTAACTGTAGGCTTATTTCTTACCGATTCTCCACCTTACTGATGCTGGAGCCTGGATATTCGTTGCCATGAAAAAACTTCCTCTCCAGCGTTCTTCCTGGAATAATCTTGGCCATTTCAAAATCACAAACAGCATGAATTCTCTCTTCTAGATTTCAATCAATTTCCCTTCGGAATTATTGTATTGTATAACTATTCCATAAGTTAGACAGTCATGAATGACTACTACCTATTCAAGAAGTGACAAGACCAAACATTAAATCTATATTATTATTATTAATATTATTATTATTGTTATTTTTATTGGCATCGAAGTATAAACATCATCTATGAGTATCTGTGCGAGAGATGCCATTCCCATTCATTCTATGTGTCACACAATTTTTGGACTTATATACCTCGGTCTTCGAAGGTATAATACTTACCATAACATATATTGCAATTAATGTGCGGAAGAGTAAGGTTATGTAATGTTTGACAGGCTGAGGTTGGTAACTTGGGAGAGAGGTATCCTGACCAGGATTCGAACCCACTCACTCAGGTATGTTTGTGAGAGTTGGGCACCGTATTCACTCGACCATGAGCGACAGTAGCATTAGATTTGTCATCAGAGAGGTTCCATATTAGTACCAGGACGATTAAAATTGTATCACTTAGCCAAGTTGGCAGGGCCAGGGGCAGGGGGGAATGTGTAAAATAGTCATTGTTGATGTCAAGTAAACTCGCCATGTGTATGAAGGCATAAACCTCCGCAACACTATAACCTGGTTCTCCAAATATGAACTAAGGTTGGTTCCCTTGTATCCGCTCATGGTTGAGTAAATATGGTGCCCAACTTTCACAAACATACCTGAGTGAGTAGGTTTGAATCCTAAACAGTAATGTTTTGGCCTTTAAAACAGGGTTGCTCACCTGGTAGGGCCGCCAATCGGTAGCGCATGACAGGCCAAGGATTAGGCAGCCCAGGAGATAGCATGACACGTCAGTGCTTACCTATGAATTGGTAGTGGGGAAATAAGAATTGGTTTCTTGTGTGGTCCCCACCTCTTAAGACGTGTCAACCTAAATGTTCTCTATACCCGTGTGTCTGTCGTACCGTGATTTGAATGTGGCTATCGTGGGCGCAGTTACTATCCCGTCTGGGAGTGAGTTCCAGTCATCGATCACCCGGATCGCAAACCAGTTCCCTTTTAGTTTTGTTCTCCAGTGGTCCGGTTTCCCTAGTTTCAGTGAATGTCCTCTCAGATTGTTTGTGTTGAGGCAAAAGAATCTGGTGTAAGGGATGTCGTCGAAGCCATGCATTAGCTTGTAGGTTTCGATCATATCACCTCTTTTTCTCCGGTCACTGAGTGTCTGCAGTCCCAGTCGCTGACATCTCTCCTCGTAGGGCAGGTGTGTTAGTTTTCAGATGCAACATTTGATGTACTGAAATGGGGTGACTGGTAGGGTGTGTCGGACCAATAATATGATGGGGTATCAGGGGTTAAGATGTTGTTTAAAAATGGGAAAGGGGATTTTATGGGTTGAAGAGTGAGTTGTGGAGGTGTTGGGTCAATTTAGATTTGAATTGAGCAAGGGAGGGGAAATCAACTATTTCAGCTGGTAGGGAGTTCCACTGATGGATTATACGACAGGAGTGGTGATGGGCTGGTCTATCAGAGTGAGAATTGAGCGATCTCTGCCATACCCATAGCTTACTCCGACTGTTCCTTTTACTTATATATTTTCTAGATCTCAAGTGACGGCGTCTCTTCCGTGGATTGACTTCCTAATCTACCAAGATTGGAAGCCAAAGCGTCACATATTCCCTTTGCCCCTCGACTTTCTCTTCATAATTGCTGAGGGGCACAGGGCCCTGGGTGGGGCTTTGATTTCCGCACCCTCCTCAGCTCCCCGCCATGGAGTGGCTTCGGTCACCCAGGCTTTATTGTGGTCGGCAGGGAGGGATCTGTGGGGGCGCTCGGTTATGGCCTTGGCCTTGCTCGGAGCCTTGGGGCTGTTCGGCCAGGCAGCTTGGGCAACAACAACAACAACAACAACAATGACAGGAGAAAAACCTTTTTCTTACTTTGGATTCTGTGTGGGGAACAAAGATCTTGTATTTATGACTTCTTACTCCTTGGTGGGGTGACATAGTGAACAGATCATGGTGTTTAATGGGCGAGAGATTATGGAATATTTTGGAACACTGAATAAGGTCGGTCCTCAACAATCTGCCTTTAATTGAAAACAGGTTTAAGGTAGAGAGACGGTCATGATAAGTGAGACTTGAGTGGGTTGGTTACTTGTTTCGTCCACCGACGTTGAACAGACTCTAGAAGTCTAGAAGATTAAGATCGCCTTGAAGGCTTGAAAACCAGTATTCCAAACAGGAGAAGCAAAGTCAAGCAAGGGTCTGATGTAGATGCTAAAATGTTGATATTTTGTTGGAGATCTTGAGAGCTTGATTGTGGTGACTTACTTGGATGCTGGATGTAGAGTTTGAGGTCGTCAGCAAACAACTTGTAGTGGGGTCACAGAATGTGAGGTTAGGTTGAATGGTCGGATTATGGAGACTGTTAGCTCATTTAAGTATTTTAAGGCAATACCGTACGTGTGGAGTTACCTGGGGAGATTGACAGACAAATCAAGAAGTACGAGAGCATTGTGGTGTGCATGTGCTGGAGAGTGTGACTGTGATATTAAGGAACACTTTGAGATGATTCGGTCATAATCAGCCTTGTAGTAGTTCCTGGGTTATCATTGTAGGCCTACAATTTATTTTTGGATCTGGGTTCGTTCTTTATAGAACGAATCTCGCAAGTGGTCAATTTCCTCATTCAGTGTTCATTTTTTACACAAGGGGATAGTTTCCTATTCATTCCGATATATTTGTCAATTTCTAATAGTTTACGTCAAGCTTCGAACAGTTGTTGGGTAAATCTTTGCCCCCTACACCTTTATATATGTTTTTTTTAAATTGGCGCCTTGTATAAACCAATATGGCTGACTGATGAAGGATAATATTCTACACCTAAACTTGCTCTCTTGTAAAAATAATGTATAGTGCCATATAATATACAATAGATTGTAAGAATGCATGTAAATTTTTTCTAAATAGCTTCTATTAATATATAATTATTTTAAAATGGTAAATATTGACATATTAAATGAAATTCGCCTCATATTATTGTCCCAAAAATAATGTTGACGAATGTAAACAAACAGTAAATGGACCCTACTTAGGACAGCACGCAAAAAAAACACGCAACACGCATACCGTTATATAAGTGTTGATAAGGGTTGTGTATCAATAATTATATCACACACGGAATCTGTAAGGCCTATGGACATCATTCATGTATACACACGTTACTGTGCTCTATAATCTAAGGATTTATAGCCTTAAAACTGAAGGCTATCAGAGACTGGGAGGAGGTTTGCGTGAAATGATACTAATAACTTGTTATCAGTATCAGTTTATTCCAGTTCCAATAATATTGGGTTCTTCCCCAGTTCTGCCATATTGCTTAACGTTCGTGTAGACAGTAGTTGTAATAGCATTTGTGTGTCCTTTAAACTGTCTTAGACTTTAGTAGTGTTTACATATATAAGGCCGAAATCACCTAGATATTGGAGACTATTGCCTGACTAGTGATAAGTGATATTCGTGTGTATGCTGACCTGAAAATATAGTGTTAAATTTATCAGGGCGGGCACGATGTCATGACCAGATTGAGATTCCAGAAGTCGACCCCATTGTTTGAAAATTGATTGTTTAATTGTTAATTTGATAGCCCTAAGGCGGCTGATAAGTGATATTCGTGTGTATGCTGACCTGAAAATATAGTGTTAAATTTATCAGGATTATCAGGATAATCAGGGCAGGCACGATGACCAGATCACCAGAACCAGATTGAGATTCCAGAAGTCGACCCCATTGTTTAAACTTTAATTGTTAATTTGATAGCCCTAAGGTAGTAAGCCTAGCTGCCTAGTTGGCCCTAGTAAGGCCCTAATGGACTGTGTAAATTGTAAAATTTGTAATGTCTGAATGTCAGTGTTTTAGTCACTTTTAGTGTTACTGAGATTTTCTCATTATTTCTGAAATTCTGGAATCTGGGAATCTGGTAAGCTCAGACTCTTGGAAGTTGGACTTGAGACTCTCAGAGCCCCCACCTGAGCCACCTCTTAAGTCTTAACCCGGGAACGGCGAAGGTCCTCGACTCCTCAATGCTCAACTCAATTAAGGTAATTATTTATAAGATGACCTTTTTTTCTAGTTATTAAAAACTTATTCTATGGTCACTGGTGTATAATATAATATATAGAACTTAGAAAGTTCTGTCACTCTGTCACTCTGTGGACACCCTTAATTCCAAAAGTGACAAGTCCGAAAAAAAATCTGGGGGGGGGGCCCCCCCCCCACCCCAATCACTTTGGCAATTAGGCACTCCAAATTCTTGTGAAGTTGTTTTCTGTAACATTAATACAAACCAAAAAAAAAAAAAAAAAAAAAAGTTAGGCTAGGAGAGTTTCTGGTAATTATCTTGAATAGACTCGCAGCCTTATTTGAGTGTTTTTTTGGCCAATTGTTTTTGGCAATGGTAGTTTTGATGCTATTAGTTATAATTCCACTGTGGGAGAAACCCTATATAACCCCATTATCCAACAATCTTAAGATAACTCCCCCCGATAGTGGGGAGGGCTATGAAGATCAGGGAAAATGAGGGGTTAAAGTAATATAGTAAAATAATGAAGAATAGGAATGTGTGAAATGCCAAAAATGCCACTTTTCCGAAATCCGAGCCAAGTTTTGTCGAAACTTGGCTCGGATTTTCAATAATTTTAGAGACTCAAAAGACCATTTTCTAAAAATCCGAGCCAAGTTTTGTCGAAAGTTGGCTCGGATTTTGCATAATTTCAGACAGTGAAAAGAGCATTTTCAAAAAATCCGAGCCAAGTTTTGTCGAAAGTTGGCTCGGATTTTCAATAATTTCAGAGACTCAAAAGAGCATTTTCTAAAAATCCGAGCCAAGTTTTGTCGAAACTTGGCTCGGATTTTGCATAATTTCAGACACTCAAAAGAGCATTTTCTAAAAATCCGAGCCAAGTTTTGTCGAAAGTTGGCTCGGATTGTCCATAATTTCAGAGACTCAAAAGAGCATTTTCTAAAAATCCGAGCCAAGTTTTGTCGAAAGTTGGCTCGGATTTTGCATAATTTCAGACACTGAAAAGAGCATTTTCTAAAAATCCGAGCCAAGTTTTGTCGAAAGTTGGCTCGGATTTTCAATAATTTCAGAGACTCAAAAGCGCATTTTCTAAAAATCCGAGCCAAGTTTTGTCGAAACTTGGCTCGGATTTTGCATAATTTCAGACACTCAACATTCAAGGAGATTACACCAGGACTCTTCTTCCCTCTGACCAGGTATAGGCTATCCTAGTGTTTACTATCGTATACCCCTTTGAAAGGACATTAGCCTAACCTAACAACCTTACCTAACCTAACCTAGTATTATGGGTGCCTAGGTTATAGCCCTTTGAAAGGACATTAGCCTAACCTAACAACCTTACCTAACCTAACCTAGTATTATGGGTGCCTATACCCCTTTGAAAGGACATTAGCCTAACCTAACAACCTTACCTAACCAAACCTAGTATTATGGGTGGGGGCTGCCGCCCCCACACCCCCGCTATTTGACATCTTTTTGGTATTATGGGTGCCTATACCCCTTTGAAAGGACATTAGCCTAACCTAACAACCTTACCTAACCTAACCTAGTATTATGGGTGCCTATACCCCTTTGAAAGGACATTAGCCTAACCTAACAACCTTACCTAACCTAACCTAGTATTATGGGTAGACCCCCGCTATTTGACATCTTTTTGGTATTATGGGTGCCTATACCCCTTTGAAAGGACATTAGCCTAACCTAACAACCTTACCTAACCTAACCTAGTATTATGGGTGCCTATACCCCTTTGAAAGGACATTAGCCTAACCTAACAACCTTACCTAACCTAACCTAGTCCTAGTATTATGGGTGGGGGCTGCCGACCCCAAACCCCCGCTATTTGACATCTGTAGACAGATTTTTGGTGTATTAATACCAGTCAACTAACGTACTGAGGCCAACATCGCACTGAAGGACTACATCTTGATAAGGTAATTTGTTTATGCAGAACCAATACACAAATATTGAGGACTTTGGGAATGGGGATGTGGGCATTTTCAAAGAATGCGTCTTTCACAGCACTAACATTATACCTACATCGTGATTTCCTGAGTGCATGGTGAACGTATTCTTTATTCCGTTTGTCACATCTATACTTCTTTTGTTGTCTATTTTCACTCACTTGCAATTCACTGCCACATGTAGTACACTTACCAGTTGCCAAGACTAACTTATGCTGAACAAGAAAATCCCATGTAGCTTCCTTGGTTCGCAAAATGTCCCCCAATTTCTGACAGGAGAGACTACAACCTGCACAAGCGGCCATGACAGTTACAAATCTGCCGGGCTGTTTGACGTTTCTGTCAGCTGAGAGAAGGAATGGCAACAATATGCGCCGATTCGTGCGCAAGAGCAAATATATGTAATAATACTAAAACTACAAGGGAAATGGGAAAGAAAAATGCCAGAAAGGATTGAACAAATACCGGCAAAACTATGAAACATAAATACAAGCACAATGTAATGTTGCAAATGTGTATATTAGACATACAGTAACATCTTTGTAGAACATAACACTTTACCGTAGCGAGTGTACTCCATTGCGAACACGTCCGTAGCGGAGCTCTCAAGATTCCGGGAGTGAAGAAGAAGAGTTTGTTTACGCGCGGGACTCTATTTTTATCGACATAATCGAGAATTACAAAACTTATCAAAACTATTCTACCACAACGGAATCTATGTGAGTATATTATAAGGATTCCATAGAGCTTCACTTTCCCTAATAAATTATGTATAATAACGCTGCGAGTCTATTCGGGATAATTATCGAGTTTCTGTTATCATTATACAAAAAATTCATTTGCGGTATCACTAAAAAAAACAGCGTCGTTTGACACCCTGTCTCGAGTCTTTTAAAGTTGTGAAAATTAAAGTAAGTTTCTACGTTCCTACTGATTGTACTTAACCCGAGATGGGAATAGCCTACCCAGGTATTTTTTACTCGGCCCAGGGAAAATAATAGACAAATAAATGTTCTAATCAAAGTTTATTCTTGAAACTTGGTACCGGTATGTATTTTAACCAGTACTCTATAGTAACTCTTGTATCATATGAAAGGATATAAATTAAGTATGTAATAGTTCTTGGAATGCAACAACAAATATACATGAAATCTTTATTGGACAAAAGTTACAAAACTAAAACAGGGACTGCTAAGAATAATTTAAAAACCTGTTTTCAATGCCTATATTAGTGGACCTGAAGTGAATCTCTTTGAGACTGAAGTACAGGCAGCCAGCTCCCCTAGTATCCTGATTAAACACCAGTAAACATACATAACATCCCTTTTACTTACAATATTATTCATTCCTTTTAATAAATTTTGAGCATGTATTGTGCATATATTTACCTTCACATCTCAAAATTTCTCCGGCGGCCGGGGGGCTATGCCCCCCGGACCCCCTGTTATGTAGCGGGGGGCTGCACCCCCCGCAGACGCCGCGCAAAGTTGATCCTTGTAAGCTTAGAAAAATGGTAACATTCAAGGAGACTACTGCAGCACTCTTCTTCTTCTTCTTCTTACCTCTGGCCGGGTATAGGTAATCCTAGTGTTTACTAGCCTATACCCCTTTGAAAGGATATTAGCCTAACCTAACAACCTTACCTACCTTACTTACCTTACCTAACCTAACCTAGTATTATAGGTGGGGGCTGCCGCCCCCACACCCCCGCTTTGACTTAGATTTTTGGTGTATTTGTCTGTGAAGTGGGTATTTTTCAATTTGTTTATTATGAAAATCCTCCATGCGGACTATATGGAGAAAAATATGACTAATCTATTGGTGCCTATTTTCCCTAATAAATTGTTTCTCATAACGTCGCACTACTGTCCTTGAATATTATCAAAAAGTTCAGCGGTGAATATGGTAGATCGGTGGGGCAGTCGCCATCCCTGGACTAAATGAAATTTAGGAACTACAAAGCTGTCGAGACGGAGAAGTAGTGTCAGCAGGGAAGGTGGTAAACAACTGGAGAATAGCTTGCTTGATGTGGGACGGGCCGTCAGATTTACCAGGTAGAGGGTCTATCGATGCATTCTCCCGATAGTTGCACAAACGTTATTAGTGATAATTTTCCTTTCCGGCAATGCGCGTTTCCGAATTTGTTTACATCCAAAAGGGTTACCAGTATAAGGAGGATTTCCAACTTTACTGCTGGCCGCCATCTTGTTTCTGCCTCAAGCTGTACCCCATTATTTTGACACTTTATTTCCCAGCCTGTAGCCTATGCCCTATTTATTCTATTATACATCTCTATTATGTCGCAATCCATCCATCTATAGTATTCAGAGAACTAGAATTCTACGGTATATAATGTTTCCGACTCCAGGGTCCTCATACGTCGCTACTATTTATATCAAGGTACTCTACTGCTTCCCACACAGAATGTTCACATAATTTGACAGTTGAATAAAATATACTGGTTTAATATAATCATGATCTGTATATTTTATAATGATCATATAATTCATAATAGTTTCTAGCAGTTGCCTTATAATATTTCGCGTTTAGTAGCTAATTTGAGTAGATTATGCTTCGCTTTCCTTGTGGCGGAAATTTCAAACGTATAAATGCAATGACCACTTTTGAGTTTTAGGGTATATCGATTTTTAGCCAAAATACGAACTTATATTCGTTTGTATGTATGTATGTATATACTCAGGCACATACCCCATTGCTAGTGGTGGCCGACTCGAGACAGAGCCCAAACAGAAACATTTAAAGATTCAAATTCTCAGGGTTCTGGACATAATAATAATAATAATAATAATATTTATTCAGTTAGCAATTTACAGAGTTGGTACCACATAGTTTGTTACAAATATGACATGTACCAGCCTTGCATAATTCCAACTAAGGATAGCCCAATAAGGCCATTAGGCGTATTTCCATTGGGGTCCTTGTGGGATTAGGTTAGCTGGGGAAAAATGGGGAGGATAAAGAAATGGATACTTTAGAAAAAGTATTTCTAGGGGGTTATTTTAAGATACCTTACATCCTATAGTAAATATCAGTAATCCGTAATCAGTAATCATTTCAGTTTGGTTTGTCTATCTCTTATGTCGCATTTAGTAGTAGACATAAGCTTGGTGCTCCCTTCTCGCAGCTGTCCGGTTCAGGTGTTCCTTCAGGCTACGTCTGAAGGAATACAGTGTTCTCTTTTCATGGACTGACTGGGGTAGGTCGTTCCAGTCTTTGATGGCGGTGAAGAAGAATGTTTGCTTACCCTGTCCTTGGATTCTCGGGACCTTAAAATTAAACATCCTGTTTCTTGTATTATGTCCACTCCTCTCATTTGCTTTAACAAAATCATTCTTTAGGTACTCTGGAGCTCTGTCATAGAAAATTTTGAAGGCATTAGTGAGCCTGATTTGTTTGGCCCTGCCAGCGACATTGAGCATACCTAGTGACTGAAGTTGTTCCTGGCCAACATGTGATCTGGGTCCTAGGTTCAGCATGAACCTAACCATTTTATTTTGAGTGACCTGAAGTTTGTGCTGTGCTGATTTAGATGATGCAGAGTACCAGGATGACACAGAATAGTCAAAATGACATTGAACAAGCGCTTCGCAGAGGGTCTTTTTGGTCGCCGCGGGCAAGCATCCCACCTGTCTATACAGGTATTTTATACGTGCTCTACACTTACTCAGGATAGATTCCAAAATTGTTTCACCTGACAAACTCGCGTCCAGTTTTAGTCCGAGATATTTAACTTGTGACACTGTTGTTATAGGAATATCATTACAGTTGACCGAGAAGCCCACAATGTCTTTCAGTTTGCGTTTTGTTCCACATAAGATGGCTTCCGTCTTGCCCAGGTGAAGAGATTGGGAGGTTTGACGTACCTCCCAACCTACCAAATAGGAAAACCTACTATTTGGTAGTAGTCTTGGAAAATCCAACGTCAAGGCTATTAACCTAATTGCAATGACGACTTGTCTATTTTGACTGCTATGTCGTCATTCCAACCGCGGTTAAAAAGAAAACGTCTAGAGTCTACTCCTTATCTTGCTCTAGGAGACGTTGTACATTAACCAAAACTACCACCGAAGGTGAAAAAAGCATAGAAGAGAAGAAAAAGGGGTTTACCTTAGTTACCGCTTAAGGCCCATCCCGTGTTCCGTCATGTGCAGATCCCTGTCGAACGTGCGCATGAGCGACCCTCTCTTGTTATCACATCTCACGTCAGCAGAAGAACGCGGATGGGCAGGGGTCCGGCGTGAGGGAGGGTATTATGTACGTTGGATTTTCCAAGACTACTACCAAATAGTAGGTTTTCCTATTTGGTAGGTTAGGAGGTACGTCAAACCTCCCAATTTGTTAGTAGTCTTGGCAAATCCAACGTCAAGGCTGCATAACAAATAGGAGGAGGAAATCCAAGCCCAACCTACCAAAAAAACCAATGCATAAAACAAAAGTATGAATGACAAAGACACAATTTAAACAAGAGAGTCTAATAAAAGAGTGAAAAACTGAGGAGTAGCTAAAAAGAACAGTTTTAACACATGCCTGTCATTCATAGTAATGCAAAAACATAGACTTGTCTGAAACCAAAAAGGTACTGTACCCAAAATCCCTTTTCTTCAAAAACCAACAAAAACACTGAACACAAGAACAAAACACAATTTTCAATGTGGCAAAAACACTTATGTACTGGAACAATACATAATCCCAAACTTGCAATCCAGTGTTGCAAACCCGTACCCCCCCCCCCCCTTTGTCATATAAAACAAAGGAAAAGAACGAGGGACAAGGGGGGAAGACCAGGGATCTTCGCCAGAGCACCAGGAAACACGACCCCCGAGAGCAATCACCAGCCGAGGGGGTCGAACACTGGACACGGAGAGGTAGGAGGAGATGAAGGAATTGATAGAAGACCCACAAAACCGCTGAGGCGACGGCAGGTAAGGATCGACGTGGCAGGAACCGGAAGGAGGCAGCAAAGGATCTGACATCGTGCGCAGAACCCCTACAAACAGGGTGACGGGCACGAACGGTCCGACAAACGCGGCGGCCCATCTGCACCTGCGAGAGCCTCCCACCTGTCCGAGGAGACACCCACACAGCAGGACCCGAAGGCGGCGCCACAGACGCAACAGAGGAGTGCAAGGCTGACACCGGGCACAACACATGGCGAGGATGCCCAAGCCGGAAAGCCTGGACGGCGAAAGGCCGGAAAGCGGGGGCCGCCCTCCCAAGCGTGGTAACAAAAGGAGGGGAGGAGGCGAACGAGACGCCATGCAAGGACGGGGAGAATCGCACGCAGTCCCGGGGCCATAACAATGCCGCTAGTGCAGACACCCGAACCCCAGTGGCCAGAGCGACAAGGAAGAGCGGACGCCCGAGCAACAGAACCGGCGTAGCGGCCCTTGTAGACGTGGGTGAAGCCAGAAGGACCAGAGCCCGCCCCAGAACCCACTGCGGAGGGACCTGGCGCGGAGGAGGTCGATCCCGGAAGGCAGCCGTCAGGAAGGAATCCAGCTCCTGTGGCAGAACGACCAGCCCAGCGAACGGACCCAAAGATCCCCCGGACGGCAGACAAGTGGGTACGTATAGCGTCGACTTGAAAGTGACGTGTACGGAAGAGGTGAAACAAGGAGCGTAGGACGAGGGAAGGAGAGCCAACTGGCAGGCGAGTGGCCTGTAGCCACCTAGTAAAAGACCTCCAGCGGGACCCGTAAGGCCCCCAAGGAGAAGGCGGCCAGGAACGCTGCAGGAAGTCAGTCAGGGCCCGGCCAGGGCCCGGCCGGGGACCGGGAGCCACCGTGCCACATGAACAAGCACGATGCGAAGGCCAACGAGGCCCGCAGGTCCCCAACCGAGCCCAAGGGGAAGCCGGAGACAGGGAGAGGGACCGGACTCGGGAACCACCGCGGCAACCGGGCGGACCAAGCCCGTGCCGGCCACAGAGGCGCGAGGAGCCAGACGCAGCCGTGGTACAGCCGCAGCCTCGCGAAGACTGGGCACAGCAACAGCGCGTCTGGGGGCGGAAAGATGTATATCGACCGCCACCTGTACCAGGCTACCATGAAAGCGGCCGGACCCCCCCCGGAGCGCGAGGCCGGAGGGAAAGCTCCAAAGGCAACTGGCGCGGCACCCCCGATGCGAACAAGGCGACCTCCGGAACACCTCAGGAAGCCGCGAGGTCGGCGAACACAGTCCGTTTCAACGCCCATTCAACAAGAACGCCCTGCCCTCTCGACAGGGCGGCCGCCCACAGGGTGGCAGGCCCGGGCAGGGAGGAGGCATGCAAGGAGAAGGGGTGTCGGGCCGCGAGGAAGAACAACTCCACCGAGACCCCCAATAGAGTCAACGACCTGGAGGACCCCCGCAGAAGGAAACAGGGGACAGCTTGTCTGAGTGTCTAACCCGAAGGTCACCGACTTACCCCGAAGGGCCAGCGCGTGGTCCCGCAGGAAGAACAGAGGAACCAACAGTCAGGGCATAGACGGGTAAGTGGAGGGAGACCCACCCATCTGCCGGGAAGTGGACGTCCCAGGTTCGATCGGGAACCTCACCCAACCTCGCTCGACGTATCTGTGGCTACCCAGACCGTCGGCGGGGGGGCGGACCAGGGCACAGCCGCAGAGAGCGAGCCCTGAGCAACCCAGCGACCGAAGCGTCTGCGAACGGTACGCAGGAGTGGCAGGAGCCGATCCAGAGGGGCAACGGAAACACCGCGGGGCCCATGAGGAGGAGGCGGAGTAGCCACCAGAGGCTCCCTAAGGGAAGGGGCAGAGCGGCCCAAAGCAGCGAACCCACGAACGAGTCCCAGAGCCACCCAAGGAGGGAGACCGAGTGCAACACGGCGAAGACCTACCACCGAAGGTGCACCGCGGCCGGCAGACCCCGGGTCACCGTAGCGCTGGACAAAACCCATGCGAGACCGACCCATGGCACGACACGCGACGGGGTCAAGCGGGACTCGGGAACAGCAAAGGGGAACCCTAACCATGTGACGTTGCGAACGACTGTGAGGGCGTCGCCAATGCACAGTCCTAGGGCTTCGGAAACTACCAACCAATCGGCCAAGGAAAACAGGATCCGGAGCCCGCTCCTGAGGAGAGGACCCAGAGCCTGCCCCACATGTGCGGAGAAGATCCGCGGCGCGATGTGGAGACCGAAGGGAAGGCCGGCGAACAGGAACACACGATCGGAAGTCCGAACGGCCAAGAATCGCTGGAAGCGAGGATGGAGAGGAACGAGCCAAGACGCATCCTGGAGGGCCAGCGACACAACCCACGACAGAGGGCACAGGGCCAGGCGTACCAGGGGTACCGGCAGCATCCGAAACCGTGTGTGCACGACGCGCCCGTCGAGGGCCGACAGAACCACCAACGGTTGCATCGCGTCGCAGTTCGTCGACGGGACCAGAAAGACACGGGAGAGGAAAACCGGGCGACCGGCGGTCAACTCCCTCGACGCTACCCAGCTCGGGCATGGAAGTGAGCACGTGGGCCACCTCCGAAGAGATGGGCCGGCGTCGGTGACAAGAGCGGAAAGGGGGTCGAGACGCCCACCACCAGGTGAGACCCCACCGCGCAACCCGCCGCCCCCAACGTCCCTCGCGGCAACCGAGGGGCGCAAGGGCAAAAACAACCCGAGGGAGCACCCGAGAGGAGGGGAGCGACCCAGTCGGCCAGGCGAGAAGGAGAACAAGGAGGCCGACCCAGAGAACTACACATTGTGTTGACGCGGAGGTACCCTCGTTACGGGCCGTGCGGGCACGAGCGCCACGTTGACCACCCCCCCCCCCCCAACCTCGGCGAAAAGGGCGGGCCACCCCAACCCCAGGCCGGCGCGGGGCAGACCACGGCGAAGGACGGCCGGAAGTGGAAGGCCGGCCAGCCCCGACACAGCGGGGATGAAAGGGGCAAGAACAGAAGGGCGAGGCGGAATCGACGCACTGGCCTGCAAACGTCCCAGTCCTGCGACCGCGCAAGGCGGCAGCACTTGCAGCAGCACCCCGAAGAGAACCAGCAGAAGGACGGGACTGAGAAGACCCCGCGTGCGACACAGCGCGTCGGTGCGTGACGTAAGCAGGGACCGCAACGACACAGCGCGTCGTCGCATGTCGGAAGCAGGGGCCGCCGACAGAGAAGCGAGCATACCCAAGCAACCAGCTGAAACAACCCCGACGTATATAGCGCAGAGTACAACAAACCCTGACGAATATCCAAGGGGGCCGGCCGGCAGAACGAGGACCGCACTGTCGGGCGTCGCCGAGTTGCCGTGCACAAAACCGCCTTCAGCTCGGGAACCAAAGACACCGCGAGCCGAAGGTGGACCCGCAGAACGCGGTCCAAACCCTCGCGAAGAGCGCCTGGCGCAGACGCCCCGAAAAGCCGCAGGCGGGGAACAGACGTCTGGAGGGAACCGAAAGACAAGACAATAAGTCCGTCACCCTCTGTCGCAAGGGAAAAACCGTGGCGACAGAGGCCTGATCCGGGTGAGAGAAGAACGGGGTAGCAAGAGAACAAAGTTCAAGACCGGGCACGCTCATCCAGGACCAGAACGCGCCGGCCAACCTGCCGACAGACACAAGAGGAGGCAAAAGCAGGGACGACTCCGGGGGAGGGACCGAAGGAGAGCCGTCGACGGAACGGTGTGAAGGCGAAGGCCTCAGCAAACCAGGCCTCCAATGGGAGAGGGAGACCGAGCAAGACGGCGAAGCCAGGCGTACCGGCGTCGCACAAACCTGACCCATAGGAGGACAGACCCGTCAACACAGCCAGGGACTGAACAGCCGGAAGGACGGCAGGGCGGCAGAAGTCTGACCAGAGCGTAGGCCTGCAGAAGGGAGGGGGACCGTAGCAGGGGTAGGGAGGGTGAGGCGCTGAGGGCGAGACACCGCCAAGAAGCGCGAGAAGAGGGAGGCGTCCATCGACTCCAAGCACCCGTCGAAGCGTGACACAACCCAGCCCTGCATAGCCGACAAACGAACCGAGAGAGGCGACCCCGCCCCCCCCCCCCCCCCAGAATGGTCGGCCCGCAGGGGCAAGCGTGAGCGGGAGCGAGACCCACGACACGAACCAGCAGCGTCGCGGCCCAAGGAAGGCGAGCGACGACGGTCGTGTCGCCGTAGAGGGACCCGTCCCCGATCACGAACGGCCGAGGGGGAAACAGCACCATCCCCCTCTTCCAGCGACACGACAACTCCCGAGAAAGGGGGACCCCGAAACCTCACCGAGGCAAGAGGAGGGGCACCCCCCAGGCGAGACGGGAAGTGAAGGGCAGGAAGAGAAGAAGGAGGAGGAGCAGGACGACGGGAGGGGGAAGGCTGGCCGGGTGAAAGGAGGCCAGAAGGAGCCGCGGGGGGAAACAGAGCAAGGACCCCCGGGGCGGAGAGAACAGGGCGGCCCGACACCGAGGCGGAGGAGGGAGGGACCTCCACCGTGGGACGAGACCGTGAAGGAAGAAGAGGCACTGAAGCAGGTGAAGTAGGAGAAGCAACGACACCCAGGCGGACCCTCCTGGACAGTGGAGGAGGGAGCAGAGGGCCAGCGACAGCACGAACAACCGCGCGCGGAGAGGACAACGTAAGAGGAAGTCGTCTGGGCTAAAGCGGGCGGAAGGGAGGAGAGCCCCTATCCGTAGAGGCCAGGGGAGGGCGCACAGGGGCAGAGCCGCTAACCCCGGCCTCAGGGCGAGAACCAAGACGAGGGCGACGGGCGACGTCAAGGCGATCAGGAGGACGACGAGGGGCAGGAGCGAGGCGAGCGAGAGCGGGGACGGAGCCGGGGAACCCCCCGAACGATGGGACGACCAGCCGCGGGACCCAGGGGAGAGGGCCCGAGCAGGGAGAGGGCCAGGTGAACGGCTTTCAGTCGGGTCAGGGATACCCAGGGTGACGCGGATCCGGTCGGCAACAAAGGCCGGGGAACGGCGGCCCACAGTCCCAATGTGGTGGGAGACCATCGGCCACACCGACGGAAGGGAAGCAGAGGCCACAGCCGCCGCCGAGGAACCAGGGCCATGGAGCAGCACAACCACCAGGGCCAGACACAGGCCACACAGAGCAGGGAGGTAGGCCGTAGAGGACACAAAGAGCGAGTGGCGCAAGTAGGACTTGTGGCTCACCAAGCACGGGGAGCGACAACCAAGGCGAAAGCAAAGCAGCCGACCAGCACGAGAAGAACACACACCAGAATCAGCACGTCGAAGGAGTAAGTGGAGAGAATGTCCAAGAAGAACCAGGGAAGGAGCATGGGGAAAACAGGAACACACATGCAAACAGGTATCCGTACTCACCCTAAACTGGGAGCACAGAGGTAGGTGAGGAGGGCGGCCGAGGCGGAAGAGCACCAGCAGAACCTGCAAAGATGGAGAAAGTGTTAACCACCACTCAACATCTTACATGCAGGGCCTATAACACCAGTAATGTGCATACACCAATATAGTATCAGGCAACAATATGACATAAAAAAGGTCAACAGTGAAAGCCAACTATAACCGCAAATGTGCGGGCCAATGGAGGTATAACCGTACCGACACAACCCCCCCCACATCTCCGCGGGACCCCCCAGCGATCTCCGCAAATTTGCGGGGAGCCGAAATGTCCCAGAGGACCGAATCGAGCACACCGCAAATTTGCGGGACCGGCCGAGATGGTCCGGTGCCGAAAAAGCGAGAGGAGCGTCTAGGAAAACCAAAAAAGGCCCGCAAACAAGCGTCAACTCCTTATGAACTCCAAGCGACGATGACCATCAAGCTGAGCAGAGCCTTCCTTGATAATATCCTGACTCAACCGGTCAAGGGAGAGGCAAGGAAGACACACCAGGGGAGAGGAGGCACATCCCCCAGGAACCACCCAACCCACAGAGATAGAGCAAAGCCCATGAGGAGAAGTGGCAGGTTGGGTGGTTTGGCACAAACAGGGGCCCCCGTGGGGTACCCCAGGATTGGGCAAAAGGCTATGAAAGGATGGAGGTGAAAACAGGAAGGGAACACAAAAACCAATAAATGAAACTGGCGAGAAAAAGGGTGGCCTAGCCGTGAGTAGAGAATGTGTCAGGGGCGAAAAACCCTGTGGTGTGAGGGAGAGGCCCCCGTGGGGTACCCCTGGATATCACGAACCACCAAGCGCCCAGGCCCTTGAGACACAGTGAAGGCTCGAAAGGGGGGACCCGGGAAAAACGCTATTTATGCGGCCGACACAAACCCTACAAACAGCACCGCCACCACGAAATCTCATATTGTGAACCAACTGTACACCTAGGCTATGAAAAAATGAGAACTCATAGGGGCATAGCAAGTCCTGAATGAGAAACAAGCTAGGCTAAATGAAGCTAAAAGCTAAACTATGCCCAGACTAACAGGAAAAAAGAATATGAAAAGAGAAAGAATGAAAAACATATACGAGGAACGCCAGGCGCCCCCGTACCTTCGGTAAGCTATTTCCACACGCGTCTCCATTATACACACTTAGGAGCCCATTTACGTGTGCCCTAGATCACGTAACATCTGTCTAACAAAAAAAAAAAGAAGGCCAGAAAAGCCGAAACTAACCTAAACAGGGTGAATTAAAGGAGCACAACAAAAGCGACTTCATTCAATGGAGCGCGTGAAAAAATGACAAGAGAGGGTCGCTCATGCGCACGTTCGACAGGGATCTGCACATGACGGAACACGGGATGGGCCTTAAGCGGTAACTAAGGTAAACCCCTTTTTCTTCTCTTCTATGCTTTTTTCACCTTCGGTGGTAGTTTTGGTTAATGTACAACGTCTCCTAGAGCAAGATAAGGAGTAGACTCTAGACGTTTTCTTTTTAACCGCGGTTGGAATGACGACATAGCAGTCAAAATAGACAAGTCGTCATTGCAATTAGGTTAATAGCCTTGACGTTGGATTTGCCAAGACTACTAACAAATAGTCTATTGTCCACTAGCCATTCACTACATGATTCTAGTTCTTTGGAAAGTGAAGCGGCAATACTTATTGGGTCTTTTCCTGAAACCAGGAGCACGCTGTCGTCTGCATACAGTAATAATTTACATGAGACGCTCAGTTCCATGTCGTTCACATAACAGAGAAAGAGTAAGGGACCAAGGATGCTTCCCTGCGGGACCCCACAGTTAATTGGCATAGGATCAGATATATTATCATCAATTTTGACTCTTTGGGTTCTACCACTAAGATAAGATTTAAACCAGTTCACAGATCCTATGCCCATTGCTTGTAGTTTATTACATAGGATATCATGGTCTACTGTGTCAAACGCTTTTTGTAGATCAAGAAGAACCATACCGGTGTAGTTACCTTTAGACATTTCTTTACGAATGTGATCCGTTAAGTGGATGAGACAGGAGTCTGTCGAGTACATGCATCTGAAACCTGATTGAAACTTATAGAATAGATCATTTTGTTTGAGGTAGTGTTCAATTTGGGTGTATACCGCTCTTTCAAGGATTTTAGATACAATACATAATATGCTAACTGGTCTGTAGTTACCAACTTCTAGTTTATTTCCTTTCTTGAATAGAGGGGTTACAATAGCTTCCTTCAGTTCAGCAGGTACAGTGTTGGTGTTAATTGACAAGTTGATGATGTGAGTTAGGGGGCCTGCTATACCAATGGCTCCATCTCGTAGAAATTTGGCAGGAATTTTGTCTGGTCCTGTGCTTTTATGTACATTTAGGTTAGACAGCTCGTCAAAAGTGTATTTTGGTGTAACATTTTGCAATCCAAATGTGTTCGGGTGTATGTCTTTATCTCTGTAGAAATTTCGAAAGGTGGCCGTTGTTGTCGTGTATTTATTGAGAGGTTGAGGTAGGTTCTGTGCAAGTGTGTTTGCTATGGAGGTGAAGAAGGAGTTGAAGTAGGTTGAAATTTGTCGTTTATCGTGGCAAATCTGATCATTAATGGTGAGAGCAATATTAGTGTTAGACGAATCCCTTGTCTTGTTGCTGTAGCCTGTTGTTTTTAGGTGCCTCCATAGTTTCTTTGGGTTATTCTGATATTCCTCTGCCTTATTGTGAAAATAATTAGTTTTCGCTGATTTTATTTTCCTACTTAGTTTATTCCTGGCCCTGTTGAACTCATGTTTCAGACCTTGATCCTGTCTATGTTTCGCTAGCCTTTTTAACAGATTGTCTCTGTGTTCCAGATGGTGTAGTATGTCATTGTTGATCCATGGGTCTGACCTTGCTTTAATTCGTATGTCTTTCAGAGGAGCTATTTCGTCTAGAATGTTTGTGATGATGGTTCTGAAGCCAACCCATGCGTCATTAACGTTTGTACTTCCAAACACTGGAGACCAGTCTGTATTCCATAAAATGTCCAGAAATGTTTCTTTATTGTAGTTTCTGAGTGACCTTGTTTTGATAATCTTGTGATTCTCTAGGGTAATTTTTTTGGTTTTTCGTGTGCAATATGTGACGAAGTGATCACTTATCCCAGTCTGTATAACCCCTGATTGGGATATTTTGTCCTCTCTGTTACAGTTTATGTGGTCTATTATTGTGGCAGTGTTCTCAGAGATACGTGTGGGGGTTGTGATGAGTTGTTTGTGATTGTGCATTGTCAGTATATGCCTATATTCTCGTACAAGCCTATCATTTCGTTGTTTGTAACACAGGTTAAAATCCCCTAGTATGATGGATTCATTCCGAGGGTCTAGCGATGACAACGTTCGTTCAAATTTGGTCAAGACTACTTTCGCTTTCCCTCACTCCTTTCTCTGTCTCTATGAATATTAGAATACACACACTTAAGTGCATTAAATCCAGTTTAGGATTATTTCCATCATTCAAATAATTTAATTTGTGTTAAATATTGATGTCTATATCTTGAAATTCCTTATAGTCTGAAACTCACAATTGTGGTTTACGTTTAGGGACCCGCAGAGGGACGCTCTCGGGCGGCATGATATGCGGGGGTTGTGCTTTTTAGGACTAATGGTTTTAGGGATGTAATGATTGGTGATCCTAGTTCTAAATAAATCAAGGGTGGGGCTATTAACTACATAATAATAATAATAATAATAATAATAATAATAATAATAATAATATTTATTCAGTTAGCAATTTACAGAGTTGGTACCACATAGTATGTTATAAATATGACATGTACCAGCCTTGCATAATTCCAACTAAGGATAGCCCAATAAGGCCGTTAGGCGTATTTCCATTGGGGTACTTGTGGGATTAGGTTAGCTGGGGAAAATGGGGAGGATAAAGAAATTGATACATTGGAGAAAGTATTTCTAGGGGGTTATTTTAAGATACCTTACATCCTATAGTAAATATCAGTAATCCGTAATCAGCAATCATTTCAGTTTGGTTTGTCTATCTCTTATGTCGCATTTAGTAGTAGACAAAAGCTTGGTGCTCCCTTCTTGCAGCTGTCCGGTTCAGGTGTTCCTTCAGGCTACGTCTGAAGGAATACAGTGTTCTCTTTTCACGGACTGACTGGGGTAGGTCGTTCCAGTCTTTGATGGCAGTGAAGAAGAATGTTTGCTTACCCTGTCCTTGGATTCTCGGGACCTTAAAATTAAACATCCTGTTTCTTGTATTATGTCCACTCCTCTCATTTGGTTTAACAAAATAATTCTTTAGATACTCTGGAGCTCTGTTATAGAAAATGTTGAAGGCATTAGTGAGCCTGATTTGTTTGGCCCTGTCAGAGACATTGAGCATACCTAGTGACTGAAGTTGTTCCTGGCCAACATGTGATCTGGGTCCTAGGTTCAGCATGAACCTAACCATTTTATTTTGAGTGACCTGAAGTTTGTGCTGTGCTGATTTAGATGATGCAGAGTACCAGGATGACACAGAATAGTCAAAATGACATTGAACAAGCGCTTGGCAGAGGGTCTTTTTGGTCGCCGCGGGCAAGCATCCCACCTGTCTATACAGGTATTTTATACGTGCTCTACACTTACTCAGTATAGATTCCAAAATTGTTTCACCTGACAAACTCGCGTCCAGTTTTAGTCCGAGATATTTAACTTGTGACACTGTTGTTATAGGAATATCATTACAGTTGACCGAGAAGCCCACAATGTCTTTCAGTTTGCGTTTTGTTCCACATAAGATGGTTTCCGTCTTGCCCAGGTGAAGAGATAGTCTATTGTCCACTAGCCATTCACTACATGATTCTAGTTCTTTGGAAAGTGAAGCGGCAATACTTATTGGGTCTTTTCCTGAAACCAGAAGCACGCTGTCGTCTGCATACAGTAATAATTTACAGGAGACGCTCAGTTCCATGTCGTTCACATAACAGAGAAAGAGTAAGGGACCAAGGATGCTTCCCTGCGGGACCCCACAGTTAATTGGCATAGGATCAGATATATTATCATCAATTTTGACTCTTTGGGTTCTACCACTAAGATAAGATTTAAACCAGTTCACAGACCCTATGCCCATTGCTTGTAGTTTATTACATAGGATATCATGGTCTACTTTGTCAAACGCTTTTTGTAGATCAAGAAGAACCATACCGGTGTAGTTACCTTTAGACATTTCTTTACGAATGTGATCCGTTAAGTGGATGAAACAGGAGTCTGTCGAGTACATGCATCTGAAACCTGATTGAAACTTATAGAATAGATCATTTTGTTTGAGGTAGTGTTCAATTAGGGTGTATACCGCTCTTTCAAGGATATTAGATACAATACATAATATGCTAATTGGTCTGTAGTTACCAACTTCTAGTTTATTTCCTTTCTTGAATAGAGGGGTTACAATAGCTTCCTTCAGTTCAGCAGGTACAGTGTTGGTGTTAATTGACAAGTTGATGATGTGGGTTAGGGGGCCTGCTATACCAATGGCTCCATCTCGTAGAAATTTGGCAGGAATTTTGTCTGGTCCTGTGCTTTTATGTACATTTAGGTTAGACAGCTCATCAAAAGTGTATTTTGGTGTAACATTTTGCAATCCAAATGTGTTCGGGTGTATGTCTTTATCTCTGTAGAAATTTCGATAGGTGGCCGTTGTTGTCGTGTATTTATTGAGAGGTTGAGGTAGGTTCTGTGCAAGTGTGTTTGCTATGGAGGTGAAGAAGGAGTTGAAGTAGGTTGAAATTAGCGTGAGGTGGGAGGTGATTCCACTCTTGGATGCTGCGGGGAAAAAATTATTGTCAATAATGAGCTCTGATTGGCTCTTTTTTTGGAAAACTTGTCAAAGAGATTGCTTGGGGGCAGCACTGTACGTAGCATAATATGGTGACGAGAATAATATTAGCACTGTAACCTGCGTGAAATTCAACCAATTGCTGTGTGATACAGAATAAGTTGAGGGGAGGGGGGCAAGGTGGGAGACAAGCTGAACGGCAAAGCGCGAGCTAAAAAATAATAACACTTACAAATTCAGGAAAACAAAACACAGCATTATCCATCAACATTTTAATAGAAGTGTGCATATGCAACGTCCCGGCCCGACTACTACAGTACCTTCTCCGTGAGCAGCTAGCCGTGACACACAAGCTACAGCGCAACCCGGGAGAGTACACCACTAGGGAATAAAATATCACGCTAATCTTGAGGCGTGGGAGAGAACGTGAGGATGGTTTTGTTCTGATTTCCTACGGCAGTCGATCAATTTTGGTCGACTCAATCCCCTACGAAATCTAAGTTAAGTGTCCGGTACGTACACCAAATATTTATCAATACCAGCGAACGTGAAAAATAATCTTGACCCGTAAATTCTTAGAACTCAAAATTAATTACCGCAATCCAGCTGACGTTTCTGTCATTTAGGAAAAGTCCACCAGGAAATAGGTGTAGATATTTACAGCCAGTTTGCTCTCGGCCCTTTTGAGTTACAGAGAGGTCAGGGATCAAGATTATTGTCAAGTTCGTTGGTGCTACCTATAGTTAAGTATGGTGGAGTAGGCTAAGGTTAGCTATGAAAGAGAAATAATATGATTAGTTGAAGTTATTTGGAAGATACGACAAGGAAAGATATAGACAATGGGAGATACGGAGAATAGATTATACCGAGCGGAAGAGAATAAAAGAGATTAAGTACGCTCTGTCTCGAGTCAGCCACCCCAAACTACGGGTTATGCTGGAGTATATACTGTACATACAAGTATCGGTACAGCACTGTACTATAATAGGAACAACAAATTACCAACACATTGCTCCCGACTCTCCGAAGCCTCGCCCCAAGACTCAATATACAGTACTGTACATAAAAAAGGTTCTGGGCTAAAATTGCAGTAAATACTAATCAGATATACAAAACATACAGGTCTCCCTCAATAATACTAATAATACTAATCAGATATACAAAACATACAGGTCTCCCTCAATAATACTAATAATACTAATCAGATATACAAAACATACAGGTCTCCCTCAATAATACTAATAATACTAATCAGATATACAAAACATACAGGTCTCCCTCAATAATACTAATAATACTAATCAGATATACAAAACATACAGGTCTCCCTCAATAATACTAATAATACTAATCAGATATACAAAACATACAGGTCTCCCTCAATAATACTAATAATACTAATCAGATATACAAAACATACAGGTCTCCCTCAATAATACTAATAATACTAATCAGATATACAAAACATACAGGTCTCCCTCAATAATACTAATAATACTAATCAGATATACAAAACATACAGGTCTCCCTCAATAATACTAATAATACTAATCAGATATACAAAACATACAGGTCTCCCTCAATAATACTAATAATACTAATCAGATATACAAAACATACAGGTCTCCCTCAATAATACTAATAATACTAATCAGATATACAAAACATACAGGTCTCCCTCAATAATACTAATAATACTAATCAGATATACAAAACATACAGGTCTCCCTCAATAATACTAATAATACTAATCAGATATACAAAACATACAGGTCTCCCTCAATAATACTAATAATACTAATCAGATATACAAAACATACAGGTCTCCCTCAATAATACTAATAATACTAATCAGATATACAAAACATACAGGTCTCCCTCAATAATACTAATAATACTAATCAGATATACAAAACATACAGGTCTCCCTCAATAATACTAATAATACTAATCAGATATACAAAACATACAGGTCTCCCTCAATAATACTAATAATACTAATCAGATATACAAAACATACAGGTCTCCCTCAATAATACTAATAATACTAATCAGATATACAAAACATACAGGTCTCCCTCAATAATACTAATAATACTAATCAGATATACAAAACATACAGGTCTCCCTCAATAATACTAATAATACTAATCAGATATACAAAACATACAGGTCTCCCTCAATAATACTAATAATACTAATCAGATATACAAAACATACAGGTCTCCCTCAATAATACTAATAATACTAATCAGATATACAAAACATACAGGTCTCCCTCAATATCCGATGCCCCGATATTATTATAGGTTTTTAGGCGTTTGGGTTTGGGTTATGGCTGGTCCCAGAACGCATCCCCATTTACCCCATTAATTTTAGGGTACACTATAGGATTTTTCTATTTAAGATCGGTTTCCAAGAACGTAACCCAATCGTAAAGCGAGGGAGACCTGCATACAAAAACAAATTGTTGGCGTAGGGATGCGGCGACCCCACCGCCCGTCACTTTTGTGGAGGTTGGGACTGGGAATCCCACCTCCAGAATTTACTCCCACTAAGGGATCAGCAAGCCTTTTCTTGCTGATCCTCCCTACCCCTTTAACCCCTTCTGTAACGGCTACATCTTTATATCTTTATTCTTCTTTTATTAGGACGAGTTAGCGTAGTTTAAGAAGGATCTGTGGTAGTAAAAAGGGTTGAGCGAGATAGTTTGAAGCCTGTTAATAGCTTCTTGGGGCCCATATAAAACTGAATAAAATCGTATAATGGTAGCCAGAAAGGAAATCAATATGTGGCCGTTACAGAAGGGGTTAAGGGAGTGCGAGTTTGGCTGACCGCTGACTACAAAAATAAAATGTTCTGGACTAATATTGCACTGTACATTTTTATACCAAAAAATGTACAAATTTATCTCTAAGGGGGGTCTTGAGGGTATTATAAATTGATGGAGGTCTAGGGAGAAAACTAAAAACCTCCCTTAAAATACTGTGCAATAACTTCAAACGAAATAATGTCTTACATAAAATATTTCTACACTGGTTTCTAGGGATTCACCATTACCACAGAGATGGGTTGGGTGTCAAAGGGATCTGCCATGTGTGGGCCAATCGATTCTCTGCAGACTCCCGTTTTCTTACGTTCTTACGATTTTTGTTTATGTACAGTACACAATAATTTTGTTTTATGTTTCTAGTTTTTATTATTTACACGACAAATGGTCCTTTCCGATTCCTTTAATATGCTTTACTGTTTTCTTCAATATTTTACACAACAAAAGGTCCTACCAAATTATCAACATGAGAAATAAAATAAGGCCGGTATCCCACGGGCGCTTTTCCCCTCAACACTGGTCTGGCAGCTTGTGAGGTTAACATTTAATATCTTTCAGTCCTAAATTCATCTACCATCAGTCTAGTTTGCGATACCAGTGCCAAATATTCCAGAAATGTTGCCAGAAAAATATTGATCATTGAATGTTGACCATAAAAGCTCTCGTGTGATACCGGCTTAAGGCATGGTTTTATTACTCTCTCAGTAGGGAATTACTATTCTAATTATCTGCTGCGGAAACCAACAGACAATTTTACTCGGCCAACCAGTATACCTGTACAATCTTTAAAAATGCAAAAAATAAACTCAGTATCTTGAAAAATGCTAAATGAACAATCTTATTACAAAATGAAGAACAGAGAGGAATAGTACAGTAGCGCTAATAAGTCATGTCCCAGCTGTCATTAAGTTTGGCTCGTTCTGTGCTGTATTAACGTCCGTCATATGTTGAATAGGGTGGGTACGTGTAGGTACATGTTTGTATATCTCACTCAAAAAGAAGAAATCATGTGTAAATATTGCTGATGCCAATTATTGATCAAAGCATAATTGGTGCCGAGACATCACTTATTAGGCCAACCGTACAAGCACTCTTCACTTTAACTATCCACAGTCTAATTGGTTTGACCATCAAACTGTCGATCATTAACCAGTCCAGTACCAACCTTTTAACTTTATTCTGGCTACTAGATTAACTGTCGATCATTAACCAGTCCAGTACCAACCTTTTAACTTTATTCTGGCTACTAGATTAACTGTCGATCATTAACCAGTCCAGTACCAACCTTTTAACTTTATTCTGGCTACTAGATTAACTGTCGATCATTAACCAGTCCAGTACCAACCTTTTAACTTTATTCTGGCTACTAGATTAACTGTCGATCATTAACCAGTCCAGTACCAACCTTTTAACTTTATTCTGGCTACTAGATTAACTTGCTCATGTAGTGATGTACACCCTATGTGGTCAATTGTGTTCTTTTATTGTTAAATCATTATTTTACTTAAGCGTTGTTTCCACATAGCGATTTTGATTCGTTGTTTTGTCTTTTTACTGTGTTCGTATACGTTTTGGTTTGTTTATTTTGCAAGTTTTACATTATAATTAGACAATTTTATTCAGTTTAAAAAGGGAATTAAAGAGTGTGAGGTGAGGTTGAATGGTCAGGCTATGGAGAATGTCAGCTCATTTAAGTACTGTATTTGGCTAGTGTGTTAAGTAAAGATAGGAGTATGGATGAAGAAGTGCGTGAGGGGGTTCTTATCTTCAGAACATTCATGTGTTGTTGTTGTTGTTGTTGTTGTTCCCTAAGCTGCCTGGCCGAACAGCCCCGAGTCCCTGAGGAAGGCCATGGCCACGATCGGGCTTTCCCACAGAGCTCTCATTGAGTGTAGATTGTGTTGTTGGCATAAGTGGTTGTGTGAAATGCAGTCTTCTATGATGTGTTTAATGGTATGGGGTGCTGTGTTACATCCCGGGCAGGAGTCGACAACGGAGTCATCCAGTCTCTTCTGATAGCTCAGGAGAGCTGGATGGTGTCCGCATCTCAGCCTGGCCAGGTGGACTCTGTCCTCGCGAGGAAGGGAGGATTCGGAAGGATGGATTTCGGGAGGTCGTGCATGCAGCTGCGTGTTGTCTGTGAGTGAGTGGATGGATCGGTGAGAGATATGAGTATGGATGTGCTTCTGGAAGTTGGTTCGGGGTGGACAGGGAGGGAGAGAGGACAATAATTGTGTGTGATACCGTGTGCTGGGTGTTGTTTTGACATTTCTTGGTGTCTGTGGGTGTGTTGCCATGTAGTTTAGTGGGTGGTCTTGGTTCGTGGAGGCTGCTGCCAGGAATTGAGTGCCTCTTATGTCCAGATGGTCTTTGACTTTGAGGATTTTGGTTTCTTGATGTAGGTGATCTGTGGGTGCAGTAGCTGTGCAGCCTGTAATGATCTTCAGGGCTTTGTTTTGAATAGTCTGTAAAGTCTTATGATGTGTTTCAGCTAGGTTAGAAGCCCAGGCTGGGCTTGCGTATTCCATCACTGATCTTATGTATTGTTTATATACTGTGGTGGTAGTTTCTTTGTTGTGTCCAAATTGTGTGTGAGCAAGTGACCTGAGGGCGTTAAGTCTGGGTGTCAGTTTCTTTTTAATGTTTGTGGTGTGCTGTTTGAATGTCATATGAGTATCATATGTTACTCCTAGGATTTTGGGTGTGTGTGTATGTGTTAGGGGTGTGTTGTTTATGGTGAGTTGAGGGATGTATTCGTGTTCTCCTGTCCAACTTGTGAGCAGGGTTGCGGTGGATTTGGCTGGGGCTAGATTAAGTCTGTTTGTAGTGCACCAGCCATGTAGTGTGTTGAGATAGGGTTGAAGGAGATCTGTTGCTCTTTTTGGGTCATGGTGTGTGCATGTGAGTGTTATGTCATCTGCATAGGAGGCTAAGTTTATTTGGGGCGTATTGGGTGTAGTTATATCGTGCATGTACAGATTGAAGAGTGCGGGCGATAGGACGGATCCTTGTGGGACTCCGTTTGGAAAGTTTCTGATTTTAGATGACTGACCGGCAAAAGATACGTGTGCACATCTGCCTGCTAGGAAGTTGGCCAGCCACCTTTTTGTGTTGTTGTGCATGTTTGTGTTGTAGATTTTGTTTGTTAGGTTGTGGCGGGGGATGGTATCGAAGGCTTTACTAATGTCGAGTGTGGCTAATAGTGATCTGTGTGGTGGTCTAGCTGAGTTGATGCCGTCGAAAGCTCTTTTTGTAAGGTCTGTGAGAAGAGTGTTTGTGGAGTGCAGTGGCCTAAAGCCATGTTGTGTTGGAGCTAGGGGTAGGTCAGGTGTAATTAGTTGTAATACTAGGCGTTCCATGACTTTGGAGGGGGAGCAAAGGAGTGTGATGGGGCGGTGCGAGGAGGGTAGCGTGGGGTCTTTGTTGGGTTTGGGGAATGTGATGATGATACCATGCTTCCAAATGTCTGGTATTGTGTTGTGTGAATAGCTGTAGTTTGATATGTTAGTGAGTGCTTGTATGCCTTGTGGTCCCAGGTGTCTGAGGTGTATGTTGCTTATGTTGTCTAGGCCACAGGCGGGTGAGTGCTTGAGATTGTTGATGATATGCTTTGTCTGGTGATTGGTGTATAGTCAGGGTCTGTGGGGAATTGTCTCTTACGTCGGATGACACGTCGGTCGTCTTTGTGAGGTTTTAGGTGGCTGACATGTGAGAAGTGATTGATGAGAGTGTTTGCTTGTTGTTTACATGAAGGAGTAGAGTCTGTTGTTGTGATTGCAGCATGTGATTGTGTTGTGTTGCTGTTGGAAAGTGTGATGCTGTTTAGTGTTTTGTAGAGTTTTTTGGGGTTTGTTTTGTGATCAAGTGTTTGTAGGAAGTTATTCCAATTTAGTTTTTGTTGTTCTTGTATTTTGTTGTTAGTTTGGGTGTTGAGTGCTTGAATTTGTTGTGTGATGTCTTGTGTGTGGGGTGCTGGGGAGTGTTTCAGTATGTCGCGTTGTCTGATGAGGTTTTGAATTTCTGGTGTGAAGTTGGGGTTGTGTCTTTTTCTGTTACCTCTTGGAATGTGTTTCTTGTCAGCGTTTTGGATACTTTTATTGAGTATGTGTACAGCATTGTTGATGTTAGTGATGGGTGTACTGTTTAGAGTTGTGAAGTGTTGTTCTGTCTCATTTGTGAATGCTTCCCAGTTAGCTCTTTTACACATTCCTGTGTTTGGCATGATGCTTCCAGCCAGGGTCCCACTGGGGTAAATATAATAACAAAACATTGGTGGAACTGCCATCCTGGTAAGGGACTGCTCTGGGTCTGATCCTTCAGTGCTAAGTGTCATAATCCACTTAGTGGAGGTGGCACTGTGGAGTGGGTCAGTGGATGCATGTCTGGGAGCCTGGAGGCAGTTTCTGCCATGGCCAGACATTTTGGGGTGCCGGGCGTCGGACTGATGATGATGATGATGAAGTGCGGGAGAGGGTGCAAAAGGGGAACTTGAGCAGTTTGTATCAAATAAAGCAATGGTATATTAGTTTATTACAGTCTATTAAGCAATGGTATATTAGTTTATTACAGTCTATTAAGCAATGGTATATTAGTTTATTACAGTCTATTAAGCAATGGTATATTAGTTTATTACAGTCTATTAAGCAATGGTATATTAGTTTATTACAGTCTATTAAGCAATGGTATATTAGTTTATTACAGTCTATTAAGCAATGGTATATTAGTTTATTACAGTCTATTAAGCAATGGTATATTAGTTTATTACAGTCTATTAAGCAATGGTATATTAGTTTATTACAGTCTATTAAGCAATGGTATATTAGTTTATTACAGTCTATTAAGCAATGGTATATTAGTTTATTACAGTCTATTAAGCAATGGTATATTAGTTTATTACAGTCTATTAAGCAATGGTATATTAGTTTATTACAGTCTATTAAGCAATGGTATATTAGTTTATTACAGTCTATTAAGCAATGGTATATTAGTTTATTACAGTCTATTAAGCAATGGTATATTAGTTTATTACAGTCTATTAAGCAATGGTATATTAGTTTATTACAGTCTATTAAGCAATGGTATATTAGTTTATTACAGTCTATTAAGCAATGGTATATTAGTTTATTACAGTCTATTAAGCAATGGTATATTAGTTTATTACAGTCTATTAAGCAATGGTATATTAGTTTATTACAGTCTATTAAGCAATGGTATATTAGTTTATTACAGTCTATTAAGCAATGGTATATTAGTTTATTACAGTCTATTAAGCAATGGTATATTAGTTTATTACAGTCTATTAAGCAATGGTATATTAGTTTATTACAGTCTATTAAGCAATGGTATATTAGTTTATTACAGTCTATTAAGCAATGGTATATTAGTTTATTACAGTCTATTAAGCAATGGTATATTAGTTTATTACAGTCTATTAAGCAATGGTATATTAGTTTATTACAGTCTATTAACCCTCTCACGACCATATGACGCAGAGGTTGCCAGATTAGCAATAAGAAATAGAGTTCTCTCACTCTTATAATTATCTCTCCAAAATTAGTTTTCTGCCCACAGCTAACTCAAAGACAACTGCAGAGGTTAAAGTAACTAAACTAAAGGTTTCTAAATACCCCTGATGGTAACAAAGGATTTAAAGTATCCCTAATAGGCTCAAAATTGCGTCAAGAACGTGAGAGGGTTAAGCAATGGTATATTAGTTTATTACAGTCTATTAAGCAATGGTATATTAGTTTATTACAGTCTATTAAGCAATGGTATATTAGTTTATTACAGTCTATTAAGCAATGGTATATTAGTTTATTACAGTCTATTAAGCAATGGTATATTAGTTTATTACAGTCTATTAAGCAATGGTATATTAGTTTATTACAGTCTATTAAGCAATGGTATATTAGTTTATTACAGTCTATTAAGCAATGGTATATTAGTTTATTACAGTCTATTAAGCAATGGTATATTAGTTTATTACAGTCTATTAAGCAATGGTATATTAGTTTATTACAGTCTATTAAGCAATGGTATATTAGTTTATTACAGTCTATTAAGCAATGGTATATTAGTTTATTACAGTCTATTAAGCAATGGTATATTAGTTTATTACAGTCTATTAAGCAATGGTATATTAGTTTATTACAGTCTATTAAGCAATGGTATATTAGTTTATTACAGTCTATTAAGCAATGGTATATTAGTTTATTACAGTCTATTAAGCAATGGTATATTAGTTTATTACAGTCTATTAAGCAATGGTATATTAGTTTATTACAGTCTATTAAGCAATGGTATATTAGTTTATTACAGTCTATTAAGCAATGGTATATTAGTTTATTACAGTCTATTAAGCAATGGTATATTAGTTTATTACAGTCTATTAAGCAATGGTATATTAGTTTATTACAGTCTATTAAGCAATGGTATATTAGTTTATTACAGTCTATTAAGCAATGGTATATTAGTTTATTACAGTCTATTAAGCAATGGTATATTAGTTTATTACAGTCTATTAAGCAATGGTATATTAGTTTATTACAGTCTATTAAGCAATGGTATATTAGTTTATTACAGTCTATTAAGCAATGGTATATTAGTTTATTACAGTCTATTAAGCAATGGTATATTAGTTTATTACAGTCTATTAAGCAATGGTATATTAGTTTATTACAGTCTATTAAGCAATGGTATATTAGTTTATTACAGTCTATTAAGCAATGGTATATTAGTTTATTACAGTCTATTAAGCAATGGTATATTAGTTTATTACAGTCTATTAAGCAATGGTATATTAGTTTATTACAGTCTATTAAGCAATGGTATATTAGTTTATTACAGTCTATTAAGCAATGGTATATTAGTTTATTACAGTCTATTAAGCAATGGTATATTAGTTTATTACAGTCTATTAAGCAATGGTATATTAGTTTATTACAGTCTATTAAGCAATGGTATATTAGTTTATTACAGTCTATTAAGCAATGGTATATTAGTTTATTACAGTCTATTAAGCAATGGTATATTAGTTTATTACAGTCTATTAAGCAATGGTATATTAGTTTATTACAGTCTATTAAGCAATGGTATATTAGTTTATTACAGTCTATTAAGCAATGGTATATTAGTTTATTACAGTCTATTAAGCAATGGTATATTAGTTTATTACAGTCTATTAAGCAATGGTATATTAGTTTATTACAGTCTATTAAGCAATGGTATATTAGTTTATTACAGTCTATTAAGGGGGTGACCTGCTGGCTGTTATTTCTGTCCTTTTCTCTCTTTCTCTGGCTTGTATCCATTCGGCCCCATTCAGCCAACTATTTTAAGACGTTTATCCCCATCTAGGTGTCGATTTCTTCCTGGCGAGTGATAGCAAGCCAGCATTATATGAAGAAATCCGGCTTCGCCCTTGACACTTTTCTATCGAAAAATGTACAAATTTAGCCTGCTGTCTAACAAAAATTAAAAATATTCTGGCTCGCTACCGCTCACCAGTAAGAAATTGACACCTGGATGGGGATAAATGTCTTAAAACAGTAGGCTGAATGGGGCCAAATGGATACAAGCCAGAGAAAGAGAGAAAGGGACAGACATAACAGCCAGCAGGTGACCCCCCTTAACCCTGCCTGTTGTTTGGCACATGAACAGACAAAAAATAAAAGCCGACCTACTGTATAGTCCCAGTTTTCCACATCAGCACATTTAACCCCTTCTGTAGCAGTGATGTACTTTTTATTATATTCTGGCAACCAGTAGACGATCTTCTTCAGTTTAAAAAGGGCCTCCAGCAATGAACAGGCTTGGAACTATCTCACCTAACCCTTTTTACTACCACAGATCCTTCTTAAACTGCACAAAATCCTCTAAATAATAAATAGAATAAATAGAATAAAATGTAAAAGACGTGGCCGTACAGAAGGGGTTAACTACTTCAGCACGAGTACAGTTACCTTTACCTTTGATTCAGACTAAAAGTAGATGGCTTTATGCACTTTAACAAGGACCTATATAAGTAGTAATGTACACCCTATGTGGTGGATTGGGTTCTTTTATTGTTAAATTATTATATTACTTAAGCGTTGTTTCCACATAGCCATTTTGATTAGTTATTTTGTCTTTTTACTGTGTTCGTATAAGTTTTGGTTTGTTTATTTTGCAAGTTTTACATTATAAGCTAAACAAAATCTAAATGTAACCAGAATATGATAAAAATTAAGTCATTGTACTGAAGGGGTTAATAGTATGCACATCATACACCCATAATAAGACCCAAAAGTGTATAGACTTTGAAATGCTGGGTGTGAAGGGAATTCATGGTCTCCTGAAATATCCCCAGGCTACCTTTAGGATCAACTTTTCCTGGTACCTGGCGCGGGGTACGAACCTCTGAAGGGAATTTAACCCCCCTAAAAACCCACAGGTTTTGAGATGCCTTGGGTGGGGTTCGAACCCTGGTTAGTGACCCAACCATCACCACCAGGCCCGCGCGCTAACCCACTGTACTACCACGGACGTACTAAAAGTATAGCAACCTTAGTCCGATTTTTAAGAACCAGGTGATAGTCTCGTGGTGTTATCACGTGATGAGTTTATTGGACTTACCATCTCCGACTATTTTACGCTATACCTGACGTCAACTCGGGTTAGTATTATTGTGGGTGCGGGACATTTTCGAGGGCATTACATTACATCCTTCTTTAACTAGGCTAGTCCCTAGCCTATTTTAAGGTCGTAAGGTATCGTAGCTGTATCACCTCAGCAATCTCAATATTGTTAGGGTCCGCGTGATGGGTGCTCTATGTAGCTACCAGATCACGTTCCGTGACTGCCACCAATGAAATGCTGGGTGTGAAGGGATTTGATGGTCTCCTGAAATATCCCCAGGCTACCTTTAGGATCAACTTTTCCTGGTACCTGGCGCGGGGTACGAACCTCTGAAGGGAATTTAACCCCCCTAAAAACCCACAGGTTTTGAGATGCCTTGGGTGGGGTTCGAACCCTGGTTAGTGACCCAACCATCACCACCAGGCCCGCGCGCTAACCCACTGTACTACCACGGACGTACTAAAAGTATAGCAACCTTAGTCCGATTTTTAAGAACCAGGTGATAGTCTCGTGGTGTTATCACGTGATGAGTTTATTGGACTTACCATCTCCGACTATTTTACGCTATACCTGACGTCAACTCGGGTTAGTATTATTGTGGGTGCGGGACATTTTCGAGGGCATTACAGACTTCTTCATTCACAGCAAAATAAAAACCTATTTACCGTCTCGCTATCCTGTGGACTCGGGTGTAAAGTCAAGGAAAATAGGTTATCCTAAAACAAACCTCGGATGCGGAAATACCCGGAGCGGACCAGGCCAAGTGGGATATCTCTATTGGTCTTACTGGTAAGGTGTCTGCCTCACAACCCAAGGGTCGAGAGTTCGTGCCCCCACCAGGGCTTGATATTTTCGGGAGGCTATTCCCGCATCTAACGAAGTTTAGGTGTGTTGGTAAAATTGTTCAGATGGTTGAGAGTAAGATCGGAGCTCCATAAATCCTCTTTCGAGTATGGTGTAAAAACCGATTCCTACTCGGGGGTTGCCGTTTCTATCTATCTACGTATCTATTGCCTGAAGCCGTTTACCATTCAGAAATAGAGTTCTCTCAATCTCATAATTATCTCTCCTAAATTAGTTTTCTGCCCACAGCTCACTCAAAGACAACTGTAGAGGTTGAAGTAACTAAACTAAAGGTTTCTAAATACCCCTGATGGTCACAAAGTTTGTTTAAGTATCCCAGAAAGGGCGGAAATCACGTCCTGTGCGTGAAAGGGTTAAAATTTATAACTCCAAGGAGAATCACATGCTTTCATTAATTTCATTGGGAGGTGTTTTGTGTTATAGGCAACGCCAACGAACCTTTAACCGTCTTGGTGGTGTAATGGTTAAGGTGTCTAAAAATCTGTGTGTGATAACCCGGGTTTGAATCCCGGTGGATCACATATATGCTTTCATTAATTTCGTTGGAGGTGTTTGGTGTTGTGGTGAAATTAATAAAAACTAGATTAACAATAATCTTGGCCACTGACTTCTATGCAACTCAAAAGGGCCTAGAGCAAACTGGCTGTAAATATACCCACCTCCTTCCTGGCTAACTCTTCCGAAATTATAGAAACGTCAGCCCGATTGCTTTCATTCATTTTGAGTTATAAGAAGTTAAAGGGTCCAGATTATTGTCAAGTTCATTGGCATTATTTTTGACATTGTTCCTAAACACCATATCATATCTGTAAAGCCGGTATCACACGAGAGCTGTTATAGTCAACAATCCATAACCAACATTTTTCTGGCAACATTTCTGGAATATTTTGCACTGGTATCGGAAACTAAACTGATGATAGATGAATTTAGGTAGCATAAATATTATAAAATGTTAACCTCATAAGCTGCCAGACCAGTGTTAAGGAAAAATGTTGAGGGAAAAAGCGCTCGTGTGATACCGGCTTAAGAGATATCCTTAGGGTCCGTGACCATTTTCACGTTCTCTCTCCCATTAATAATAATAATAATAATAATAATAATAATAATAATATTTATTCAGTCAGCAATTTACAGAGTTGGTACCACATAGTTTGTTACAAATATGACATGTACCAGCCTTGCATAATTCCAACTAAGGATAGCCCAATAAGGCCGTTAGGCGTATTTCCATTGGGGTCCTTGTGGGATTAGGTTAGCTGGGGAAAAGGGGAGGATAAAGAAATAGATACTTTAGAGAAAGTATTTCTAGGGGGTTATTTTAAGATACCTTACATCCTATAGTAAATATCAGTAATCCGTAATCAGTAATCATTTCAGTTTGGTTTGTCTATCTCTTATGTCGTATTTAGTAGTAGACATAAGCTTGGTGCTCCCTTCTCGCAGCTGTCCGGTTCAGGTGTTCCTTCAGGCTACGTCTGAAGGAATACAGTGTTCTCTTTTCACGGACTGACTGGGGTAGGTCGTTCCAGTCTTTGATGGCAGTGAAGAAGAATGTTTGCTTACCCTGTCCTTGGATTCTCGGGACCTTAAAATTAAACATCATGTTTCTTGTATTATGTCCACTCCTCTCATTTGCTTTAACAAAATCATTCTTTAGATACTCTGGAGCTCTGTCATAGAAAATGTTGAAGGCATTAGTTAGCCTGATTTGTTTGGGAGGTTTGACGTACCTCCCAACCTACCAAATAGGAAAACCTACTATTTGGTAGTAGTCTTGGAAAATCCAACGTCAAGGCTATTAACCTAATTGCAATGACGACTTGTCTATTTTGACTGCTATGTCGTCATTCCAACCGCGGTTAAAAAGAAAACGTCTAGAGTCTACTCCTTATCTTGCTCTAGGAGACGTTGTACATTAACCAAAACTACCACCGAAGGTGAAAAAAGCATAGAAGAGAAGAAAAAGGGGTTTACCTTAGTTACCGCTTAAGGCCCATCCCGTGTTCCGTCATGTGCAGATCCCTGTCGAACGTGCGCATGAGCGACCCTCTCTTGTTATCACATCTCACGTCAGCAGAAGAACGCGGATGGGCAGGGGTCCGGCGTGAGGGAGGGTATTATGTACGTTGGATTTTCCAAGACTACTACCAAATAGTAGGTTTTCCTATTTGGTAGGTTGGGAGGTACGTCAAACCTCCCAATTTGTTAGTAGTCTTGGCAAATCCAACGTCAAGGCTGCATAACAAATAGGAGGAGGACATCCAAGCCCAACCTACCAAAAAAACCAATGCATAAAACAAAAGTATGAATGACAAAGACACAATTTAAACAAGAGAGTCTAATAAAAGAGTGAAAACTGAGGAGTAGCTAAAAAGAACAGTTTTAACACATGCCCGTCATTCATAGTAATGCAAAAACATAGACTTGTCTGAAACCAAAAAGGTACTGTACCCAAAATCCCTTTTCTTCAAAAACCAACAAAAACACTGAACACAAGAACAAAACACAATTTTCAATGTGGCAAAAACACTTATGTACTGGAACAATACATAATCCCAAACTTGCAATCCAGTGTTGCAAACCCGTACACCCCCCCCCCCCTTTGTCATATAAAACAAAGGAAAAGAACGAGGGACAAGGGGGGAAGACCAGGCATCTTCGCGGCTCGCTTGGTGTAGTGACTAGCGTCTCGGACTTCCACCCAGAAGGCCCGGGTTCGCGCCCACGCTCGGCGCATTAAAGATTTTTCACAAGCACTGAGTCGTTACCATCCCTCATGAGCAAAGGGATGGGGTAGTAGTACAGGACCCCAATGGAAATACGCCTAATCGGCCTTATTGAGCTATCCTTAGCTAGCTTAGCATGCGCTAGCTTTAAGAACTATTATTATTATTATTATTATTATTATAGAGCACCAGGAAACACGACCCCCGAGATCAAGCACCAGCCGAGGGGGTCGAACACTGGACACGGAGAGGTAGGAGGAGATGAAGGAATTGATAGAAGACCCACAAAACCGCTGAGGCGATGGCAGGTAAGGACCGACGTGGCAGGAACCGGAAGGAGGCAGCAAAGGAGCTGACATCGTGCGCAGAACCCCTACAAACAGGGTGACGGGCACGAACGGTCCGACAAACGCGGCGGCCCATCCGCACCTGCGAGAGCCTCCCACCTGTCCGAGGAGACACCCACACAACAGGACCCGAAGGCGGCGCCACAGACGCAACAGAGGAGTGCAAGGCCGACACCGGGCACAACACACGGCGAGGATGCCCAAGCCGGAAAGCCCGGACGGCGAAAGGCCGGAAAGCGGGGGCCGCCCTCCCAAGCGTGGTAACAAAAGGAGGGGAGGAGGCGAACGAGACGCCATGCAAGGACGGGGAGAATCGCACGCAGTCCCGGGGCCGTGACAATGCCGCTAGGGCAGACACCCGAACCCCAGTGGCCAGAGCGACAAGGAAGAGCGGACGCCCGAACAACGGAACCGGCGGAGCGGCCCTTGTAGACGTGGGCGAAGCCAGAAGGACCAGAGCCCGCCCCAGATCCCACTGCGGAGGGACCCGGCGCGGAGGAGGGCGATCCCGGAAGGCAGCCGGCAGGAAGGAATCCAGCTCCTGTGGCGGAACGACCAGCCCAGCGACGGACCCAAAGATCCCCCGGACGGCAGACAAGTGGTTACGTAGAGCGTCGACTCGAAAGTGACGCGTACGGAAGAGGAGAAACAAGGAGCGTAGGACGAGGGAAGGAGAGCCAACTGGCAGGCGAGTGGCCTGGAGCCACCTAGTAAAAGACCTCCAGCGGGACCCGTAAGTCCCCCAAGGAGAAGACGGCCAGGAACGCTGCAGGAAGCCAGTCAGGGCCCGGCCGGGGACCGGGAGCCACCGTGCATCAAGAACAAGCACGATGCGAAGGCCAACGAGGTCCGCAGGACCCCAACCTAGCCCAAGTGGAAGCCGGAGACAGGGAGAGGGACCGGACTCGGGCACCACCACGGCAACCGGGCGGACCAAGCCCGTGCCGGCCACAGAGGCGCGAGGAGCCAGACGCAGCCGTGGTACAGCCGCAGCCTCGCGAGGGCAGGGCACATCAACAGCGCGTCTGGTGGCGGAAAGATGTATATCGACCGCCACCTGGACCAGGCTACCATGAAAGCCTCCGGACCCCCCCCCGGAGTGCGAGGCCGGAGGGAGAGGTCCAAAGGCAACAGGCGCGACACCCCGATGCGAACAAGGCGACCTCCGGAACACCTCAGGAAGCCGCGAGGTCGGCGAACACAGTCCGTTGCAACGCCCATTCGACAAGAACGCCGTGCCGTCTCGACAGGGCGGCCGCCCACAGGGTGGCAGGCCCGGGCAGGGAGGAGGCATGCAAGGAGAAGGGGTGTCGGTCCGCGAGGAAGAACAACTCCACCGAGACCCCCAATAGAGTCAACGACCTGGAGGACTCCCGCAGAAGGAAACAGGGGACAGCCTGTCTGAGTGTCTAACCCGAAGGCCACCGACTGACCCCGAAGGGCCAGCGCGTGGACCCGCAGGAAGAACAGAGGAACCAACAGTCCGAGGGCATAGACGGGGAAGTGGAGGGAGACCCACCCATCTGCCGGGAAGCGGACGGTCCAGGTCAGATCGGGAACCTCACCCAACCTCGCTCGACGCATCTGTGGCTACCCAGACCGTCGGCGGGGGGGGGGGGGGGCGGAGCAGGGCACAGCCGCAGAGAGCGAGCCCTGAGCAACCCAGCGACCGAAGCGTCTGCGAACGGGACGCAGGAGCGGCAGGAGCCGAACCACAGGGGCAACGGAAACACCGCGGGGCCCATGAGGAGGAGGCGGAGGAGCCAGAGGCCCCCTAAGGGAAGGGGCAGAGCGGCCCAAAGCAGCGAACCCACGAACGAGGCCCAGAGCCAACCCCAGGAGGGAGACCGAGTGCAACACGGCGAAGACCTTCCACCGAAGGCGCACCGCGGCCGGCAGACCCCGGGCCACCGTAGCGCCGGACAAAACCCCTGCGAGACCGACCCGTGGGACGACACGCGACGGGGCAAGCGAGAATCGGGAACATCAAAAGGGGAACCCTAACCGTGCGACGGTGCGAACGACTGTGAGGGCGTCGCCAACGCACAGGCCTAGGGCTTCGGAAACCACCAACCAGTCGGCCAAGGAAAACAGGAGCTGGAGCCCGCTCCTGAGGAGAGGACCCAGAGCCTGCCCCACATGTGCGGAGAAGATCCGCGGCGCGATGTGGAGACCGAAGGGAAGGCCGGCGAACAGGAACACACGATCGGAAGTCCGAACGGCCAAGAATCGCTGGAAGAGAGGATGGAGAGGAACGAGCCAAGACGCACCCAGGAGGGCCAGCGACACAACCCACGACAGAGGGCACAGGGCCAGGCGTACCAGGGGTACCGGCAGCACCCGAAACCGTGTGTGCACGACGCACCCGTTGAGGGCCGACAGAACCACCAACGGACGCATCGCGTCGCAGTGCGCCGACGGGACCAGAAAGACACGGGAGAGGAAAACCGGGCGACCGGCGGTCAACTCCCTCGACGCTACCCAGCTCGGGCATGGAAGTGAGCACGTGGGCCACCTCCGAAGAGATGGGCCGGCGTCGGTGACAAGAGCGGAAAGGGGGCGAGACGTCCACCACCAGGGGAGACCCCCCCGCGCAACCCGCCGCCCCCAACGTCCCTCGCGGCAACCGAGGGGCGCAAGGGCAAAAAACAACCCGAGGGAGCACCCGAGAGGAGGGGAGCGACCCGGTCAGCCAGGCGAGAAGGAGAACAAGGAGGCCGACCCAGAGAACTACACATTGTGTTGACGCGGAGGTACCCTCGGGACGGGCCGTGCGGGCACGAGCGCCACGTCGACCTCTACCCCCCCCCCCCCAAACCCCGGTGAAAAGGGCGGGCCACCCCAACCCCAGGCCGGCGCGTGGCAGACCAGGTCGAAGGGCGGCCGGAAGTGGAAGGCCGGCCAGCCCCGACACAGCGGGGATGAAAGGGGCAAGAACAGAAGGGCGAGGCGGAAGCGACGCACTGGCCTGAAACGGCCCAGTCCTGCGGCCGCGCAAGGCGGCAGCACTTGCAGCAGCACCACGAAGAGGACCGGCAGAAGGATGGGACTGAGAAGACCCCGCGGGCGACACAGCACGACGGTGCGTGACGGAAGCAGGGACCGCAACGACACAGCGCGTCGCCGCCTGTCGGAAGCAGGGGCCGCCGACAGAGAAGCGAGCATACCCAAGCAACCAGCCGAAACAACCCCGACGTATATAGCGCAGAGTACAACAAACCCTGACGAATATCCAAGGGGGCCGGCCGGCAGAACGAGGACCGCACTGTCGGGCGGCGCCGAGTTGCCGCGCACAAAACCGCCTTCAGCTCGGGAACCAAAGACACCGCGAGCCGAAGGTGGACCCGCAGAACGCGGTCCAAACCCTCGCGAAGAGCGCCTGGCGCAGACGCCCCGAAAATCCACAGGCAGGGACAGACGGCTGGAGGGAACCGAAAGACAAGACAAGAAGTCCGTCACCCTCTGTCGCAAGGGAAAAACCGTGGCGACAGAGGCCTGATCCGGGTGAGAGAAGACCGGGGTAGCAATAGAACAAAGTTCAAGAATGGGCGCGCCCATCCAGGACCAGAACGCGCCGGCCAACCCGCCGACAGACACAAGAGGAGGCAAAAGCAGTGACGACCCCAGTCCAACGTCAAGGCCATTAACCTAAGGGAGGGACCGAAGGAGAGCCGTCGACGGAACGGTGTGAAGGCGAAGGCCTCAGCAAACCAGGCCTCCAAGGGGAGAGGGCGACCGAGCATGACGGCGAAGCCAGGCGTACCGGCGTCGCACAAACCCGTCCCATAGGAGGACAGACCCGTCAACACAGCCAGGGACTGAACAGCCGGAAGGAGGGCAGTGCGGCTGAAGGCTGACCAGAGCGTAGGCCTGCAGAAAGGAGCGGGACCGCAGCAGGGGTAGGAAGGGCGAGGCGCTGAGGGTGAGGCACCGCCAAGAAGCGCGAGAAGAGGGAGGCGTCCAACGACGCCAAGCACCCGTCGAAGCGGGACACAACCCAGCCCTGCAAAGCCAACAATCGAACCGAGAGAGGCGCCCCCCCCCCCCCACCCAGAAGGGTCGGCCCGCAGGGACAAGCGTGAGCGGGAGCGAGACCCACGACACGAACCAGCAGCGTCGCGGCCCAAGGAAGGCGAGCGACGACGGCCGTGTCGCCGTAGAGGGACCCGTCCCCGATCACGAACGGCCGAGGGGGAAACAGCACCATCCCCCTCTTCCAGCGACACGACAGCTCCCGAGAAAGGGGGACCCCGAAACCTCACCGAGGCAAGAGGAGGGGTACCCCCCAGGCGAGACGGGAAGTGAAGGGCAGGAAGAGAAGAAGGAGGAGGAGCAGGACGACGGGAGGGGGAAGGCTGACCGGGTGAAAGGAGGCCAGAAGGAGCCGCGGGGGGAAACAGAGCAAGGACCCCCGGGGCCGAGAGAACAGGGCGGCCCGACACCCAGGCGGAGGAGGGAGGGACCTCCACCGTGGGACGAGACCGGGAAGGAAGAAGAGGCACTGAAGCAGGTGAAGTAGGAGAAGCAACGACACCCAGGCGGACCCTCCCGGACAGTGTAGGAGGGAGCAGAGGGCCAGCGACAGCACGAACAACCGCGCGTGGAGAGGACAACGTAAGAGGAAGGCGTCTGGGCTAGGAAAGCGGGCGGAAGGGAGGAGAGCCCCTATCCGTAGAGGCCAGGGGAGGGCGCACAGGAGCAGAGCCGCCAACCCCGGCCTCAGGGTGAGAACCAAGACGAGGGCGGGCGACGGCAAGGCGATCAGGAGGACGACGAGGGGCAGTAGCGAGGCGAGCGAGAGCGTGGAGGCTCAGGGTGACCAGGAGCGTAGGAGAACCAAATGATACCCAGCTCGCCTTGTACCATTTGTGCCAACCCCAGATGGGACGTCACAACGTCGCCCACGTAACCCAGGGACCTATTTACAGCTAGGCGAACTGAGGCTAACACATGAAAGGAGACAAGCCCAATTCGCCACTGCCCGGTCTGGGAATGAACCCCCGACCCCTCGTGTGTGAGACGAGAGCTCCACCTACGAGGCTACGGGCTGTGTTGAACGGCCGTCAGTCGGGCAGGGATACCCAGGGTGACGCGGAACCGGGCGGCAACAAAGGCCGGGGAACGGCGGCCCACAGGCCCAATGTGGCGGAAAACCATCGGCCACACCGACGGAAGGGAAGCAGAGGCCACAGCCGCCGCCGAGGAACCAGGGCCATGGAGCAGCACAACCACCAGGGCCAGACACGGGCCACACAGAGCAGGGAGGTAGGCTGTAGAGGACACAAAGAGCGAGTGGCGCAAGCAGGACATGTGGCTCACCAAGCAAGGGGAGCGACAACCAAGGCGAAAGCAAAGCAGCCGACCAGCACGAGAAGAACACACACCAGAATCAGCACGTCGAAGGAGTAAGTGGAGAGAATGTCCAAGAAGAACCAGGGAAGGAGCATGGGGAAAACAGGAACACACATGCAAACAGGTATCCGTACTCACCCTAAACTGGGAGCACAGAGGTAGGTGAGGAGGGCGGCCGAGGCGGAAGAGCACCAGCAGAACCTGCAAAGATGGAGAAAGTGTTAACCACCACTCAACATCTTACATGCAGGGCCTATAACACCAGGAAAGTGCATACACCAATATAGTATCAGGCAACAATATGACATAAAAATGTCAACAGTGAAAGCCAACTACAACCGCAAATTTGCGGGCCAATGGAGGTAGATCCTTACCGACACAAACCACCCACATCGCCACGCGACCCCCCAGCGATCTCCGCAAATTTGCGGGGAGCCGAAATGTCCCAGAGGACCGAATCGAGCACACCGCAAATTTGCGGGACCGGCCGAGATGGTCCGGTGCCGAAAAAGCGAGAGGGGCGTCTAGGAAAACCAAAAAAGGCCCGCAAACAAGCGTCAACTCCTTATGAACTCCAAGCGACGATGACCATCAAGCTGAGCAGTGTCTCCCTTGATAATATCCTGACTCGACCGGTCAAGGGAGAGGCAAGGAAGACACACCAGGGGAGAGGAGGCACATCCCCCAGGAACCACCCAACCCACAGAGATAGAGCAAAGCCCATGAGGAGAAGTGGCAGGTTGGGTGGTTTGGCACAAACAGGGGCCCCCGTGGGGTACCCCAGGATTGGGCAAAAGTTATGAAAGGATGGAGGTGAAAACATGAAGGGAACACAAAAAACCAGTAATGAAACTGGTGAGAAAAGGGTGGCCTAGCCGCGAGTAGAGAATGTGTCAGGGGCGAAAACCCCTGTGGAGTGAGGGAGAGGCCCCCGTGGGGTACCCCTGGGTATCACGAACCACTAAGCGCCCAGGCCCTTGAGACACAGTGAATGCTCGAAAGGGGGGACTCGGGAATAACGCTAGTTATGCGGCTGACACAAACACTACAAACAGCACCGCCACCACGAAATCTCAGATTGTGAACCAACTGTACACCTAGGCTATGAAAATATGAGAACTCATAGGGGCATAGCAATTCCTGAATTAAAACAAGCTAGGCTAATTGAAGCTAAAAGCGAAACTATGCCCAGACTAACAGGAAAAAAGAATATGAAAAGAGAAAGAATGAAAAAATATAGACGGGGAACGCCAAGCGCCCCCGTACCTTCGGTAGCTATTTCCACACGCGTCTCCATTATACACACTTAGGAGCCCATTTACGTGTGCCCTAGATCACGTAACATCTGTCTAACAAAAAAGAAGGCCAGAAAACCGAAACTAACCTAAACAGGGTGAATTAAAGGAGCACAACAAAAGCGACTTCATTCAATGGAGCGCGTGAAAAAATGATAACAAGAGAGGGTCGCTCATGCGCACGTTCGACAGGGATCTGCACATGATGGAACACGGGATGGGCCTTAAGCGGTAACTAAGGTAAACCCCTTTTTCTTCTCTTCTATGCTTTTTTCACCTTCGGTGGTAGTTTTGGTTAATGTACAACGTCTCCTAGAACAAGATAAGGAGTAGACTCTAGACGTTTTCTTTTTAACCGCGGTTGGAATGACGACATAGCAGTCAAAATAGACAAGTCGTCATTGCAATTAGGTTAATAGCCTTGACGTTGGATTTGCCAAGACTACTAACAAATTGGCCCTGTCAGAGACATTGAGCATACCTAGTGTGACGTACCCAGTGCGTGGCAACGCAACCTGATTGTACTCCTTGGTACTCCACTGTACCGCCACTGTGCGGTACCTCTGTACCGCTGTACCGTGCTGGCTGCCTATATTGAGTGTGACAACGTATAACTATGTTCTTTGTATCTCTGCAAAGGTCTCGTCATGTGCTAACCAGTGGTGGGTTTTGTTTTAAGCCATGTCGAGACCTTCCATTTAATATGTAGTATCGATAGAGAAGTTGATAGATAAGACAATGGGAGTTCAGAGAGAGAGAGTGAGTTGGGCTTCAGAGCGAGAGGGTAGCAATGCGCCACGCTGCCGGGGGGGTGGTTGCCAGACGTATGGACCGGTTGGCAGCCTTGCGCTTATAGCTAGGCGCGACAGGGTTGGTAGTCCATTGCCGCCTGCCTATGCTGCCTGGGCTGCCCATGTTGTCGTACTGCACATTGCCTGGAGGCTCGCTGTGTGTTCCATGATTAGGTTGCCTAGAACCTTTGAGATTCTAACATCCCTTGCCCTCTCTCCCAACTTCTCACGGTTGCACTCTTTCTCTCTGACGACATTACTCTCATTTCATTCTTCTCTCTATTTAAATGCATAACCTTCCCTTGAGGTCCTAAAGGAGTTTCAGCACTCACCTCTCGTATTACTCTTAGGACAAGCATATATTTACATGTATTAGATTTAAGGGGTTAATGTGAACAGCGATCTTCTTGATGAGGATAGTTGGTGAACGTTCTACATGTTCACGAGTTATATGCCCAGCTCATCATCCAATTTGTGACTAGACTAGTGCCATGTGTAAGAGCCCGACCATGCCCAGGAGTTGTCTGTAGAGGGGCGAGGACTTAGCCTTGATTTGCCTACCGAGCCAGGAGCGAGTGTAGTACCAGAGACTACAGCTCGCTCGTAGTGCCGGTATAGTAGAGTAACGTAATTTATCTGTCCTTGTGTTCTCTGCAGTCTTTTCCTGGGTTCTCGCTTTCGGTGCTGGGACTCGTTGTTCCTGTGACTTGGCCTGCTAGCTAGAACACATGGGGATGATGAGGGGGTTATATCTTTATTTTACTATGCATTGCAGCTCTCTTTAAGTTTATGTATGTAACACTTTACAATACACATTACTCACACACAAGACAACACTATTAATACTTTCATGTATCAATTAACTGCACTGTCGTTTTGCTGCTGTGTCCGGAGTTCTGTTGCGTAGGGCGCATACGGACTCAGAGGGGAGACAGAGTGAGAGAAGCGAAGTAGCCTATGCGGTAGTAGGCTACCGGCGCAGTACTGTTGCCTGCAACCTTTTAGTTATTCCAAGTATAGATTCATTCTTATAATAAGTGACTACTATTTATGTTCCTTCCATGTGTATTATTAGGTATCTACTGGATCATGAACATCTTGTATGCTACATGCTAGTGCATGTTAGTAGGGGACAGTTATTCTAGTGCACGCGCTTTCAAGTAGGCGTGTACATTTGTCATTTAGCATTTCACTGTCATACCTTTAGCCTGCTTCTATTCTACATTATTAGAGGCTTAATATTAACGTAGTTTCTTGAGTATTGCATTTCTTTAGTAATAACGTAACCTATAAATGTCTGAGGGAGTTTAGCCTCATAGCCTACCCCTGTTGTACACTTTCGCCGAGTTAAGGTACCTCGTTACCATAGACGATAACTCTGTAGGGCGTTGGTGCTTTTGTTGTCTGGAGCATATAGTATTTGGGACTGGAATCGAGCGTGTCGTTGTCACATAAGCCATTTCTGTCCTACGATCAAGAATCCCGAATATGTATTGCCGATCCAGCCGTAACAAAATGGCGACCTTGCACAAGATTCAGTAGTATCCTATCACATGTTTTTTGGAGAACTATTCTATGCTACCTAGTAGAGCTGGCTAGAATTTTCTTGCATATTGGAGGAATTTTTATTGTGTCATTATTGTATTGGTGGACTTGCAGATTGTTTCGTTAGGGGTGTCTAGAGTAGAGTCATTCAAGCATCTTTAACATTTTGTGAGTCGAGACTGCAATTAGTAATAAGCACTTCTTTTTTTTTTTTTATGAACAGCAATTGTATAACCAGCACTATGTCTAATGACTCATCATTTACGGGGGAGGATAACACGGTACAGCCTAGTGACCAGCAAGTACAACAGATATTTAGGGAGGGGAGTGTTATAAGTGGAGAGAGGGATGCCCGGGCATTTTTGCAGACACCTTTGACCGAACAGCGCCTGCAGGCTATTGATTGTTACGGTCTTCGCTGTTTAGCCACGGTTTTGGGGCGGGACTGTCCTGACAGTTGGCCCAAGAAGAATTTGGTGGCATGTTTGTTGGGTGATGGCGATGGGGCGGTGGGTGGAGTGGGGTCTTGGGGGGTTCCCTCCAAGCCTCCATTCCACTCTACCCCTGAGCTGGGCCCTCAGCCAGCGATTCTTAGCACGATGCAGCAGGAGGGTTCTCAATGGCAAGCTGGCTTACCCGTAAACACGTCTCGGTGTGGATCCCCCATTTTGTGCTCTCCCCCCCCCAGGCCTGTCTCCTGAGATGTTATTTCAGCTAGAACTAGCTAAGCTTAAGTTGCAAGAGAGTCAACAGGCTAGTATAGAACGGATTAAGCTGCAGGAGACTCAGATACAACAGGCTAGTATAGAACGCATAGAGGTTGCTAGAATCCAAGCCAATCAGGATGCAACCAGGTACCAGGCTGAAATGGATGTCGAGAAGTCTAGAGTAGAGACCACGGGGCGTCATCTCGGTGGTGGGCACCGGGTTACAGACTCACTTTCGCATTTAATTAAGTTAGTACCCGCATTTGATGAGACAGCAGTGACTGAGTTTTTTGCTCGTTTCGAAAAGAAGTGTCGTGAGTATGACTGGCCGGAGGTTAAATGGGCAGCATTAGTTTCATCACGTCTAGTGGGTAAGGGGTTGAAAGCCTACGATGCACTGTCACTGGACGAGAGTGTAGTGTATGGACTGGTGAAGGAGGCTGTGCTCCGGGCCTACGAACTGCAACCCGAAACTTATAGATTGAAGTTCCGTGGTGTGAATAAGAAGAGCGACGTCAGTTTTATGGAGCACGCACGGGACTTAACAGATGCATGTAATAACTGGTTTCGGTCCGAGCACGCAGAGTCGGCTGAGGAAATTAAGCAACTTTTCTATCTGGAACAGTTTTACAAATGTACTGGAACCGATCTAACGCTGAACATTAAGGAAAAATGTCCCAAGACAGTAGAGGAGGCTGCCAAGATGGCAGACTTCAGATTATCATTGATTCGTGGTTGCGGTGCCGCTCAGAGGGCTGAGTCAGGGCAGAAGGGGCGCTATACCCCACCCACCAGAGTTTTCGATAATAACAAATCCTATGACACACATAACCACACTAAATGCATTGCACCTAATAACACCTACAAACACAAGCCTCTCCCGTTTACTAAAGGTCAGGCCCCTTCTTCGCCCGCACAAGGGAAGAAGCCCATTGGGGATGTGAAATGTTACAAATGTCAGAAGCTAGGCCATTATTCACGTGAGTGCCCTAGTAACACTCCCGCTAAGCCGGTGTCATTGGTTCACAGTATCGGTGTGTCTCTGAAGGCTGCAGCAACTGCCCGGGGTAGGTTGTCAGCAGCTGAGGCACACGCGGTAAAGAAGCGTACGGAAGGCTCGACACCTGTCCGGGACACTTTCTGTAGCCATCGGGGGCACGGGTTTGTGAGCTGGGGGAGTGAACTACGGAGGGTTGACTTGCTGAGGGATACGGGGGCTTCGCAAACTTTGTTGAGGAACTTCACAGGGAAACCGATAAATGCGGCCAGAGTTGTTGTGGTGCAGGGTATAAATGCTACGAGGTCATACCCACTTGTGAGGTTGGAGTTGAGAGTGGGAGAGGTGTGCAGGGAGCTGGATGTAGGGATCGTGGAGTGTTTGCCAGTTGAGGGCGTCGACCTTCTTCTCGGCAACGACTTTGCGGTGCCCACTTCCGGGACTCCACCCTTAGTCGTTGCCGAGAGGGCGGCCGACGTGGATGGTGAGAATCGGGAATGGGTTGGGAGGTGCCAACAGGATGAGATGGCCTGTGTGGTAACCCGATCTCGCTCTGCGGCTCCTGCACAGCCTAGCACTCAACCTCGGGGACAGTGGAGGAAGGATCAGGAGAAGGTTGCTAAGGGCAGGAAAAGGGACATTGATTCTGCTGCACTTCTCGGTGATTCGGTACTTGGACCTATAATAAACACGGGAGTTGACTCTGGCCCAGATATGGGGTGTAACAAGGCAGAGTTGGGTAAGACTTCGCGTGAGGCAAGAGCTGTAGCGAAAGCCACTAAGGCAGTAGAGCCTACTAGCCGGGGTAATGTCTTATTACAAAACCATCTTGATGCATTGACGCCCAGGGACATTAGTGAGCAGCAGCTGCAAGACGCTAGCCTAGCTCGTTATAGCAATGGTGCCATAGAGTTGGAGGAAGATGGGGATGCGAAGCCGGGAGATTTCTTTAGGCTCAACAGGATATTGTACCGCAGATTTCTAGACCCCAAATCGAAGTGGGAGGGCGGTGCGAGGGTAGTAGACCAGGTGGTTGTTCCAAATAAGTATAGAGAGTCCTTATTGTGTCTGGCGCATGATGTGCCGGTGGCGGGTCATTTGGGGGTAACAAAAACATTGGCGGCATTGGGCAGGTTTTTCTGGTGGCCTGGGGTCAAGGCTGATGTCTGTGCATGGGTGGCTGGGTGTGCGACCTGCCAGACAACGGGGAAGCCTAACCAGACAATCCCGAAGGCACCTTTGTTTCCCATACCTGTCACCGGGCCTCCGTTCAGCAAAGTTGTAGTAGATTTGGTTGGCCCTTTCCCGCCTACTAGTAGTGGCAATAAATTCCTGTTGACAATCATGGATGTGGCTACGAGATACCCGGACGCATACCCCATGAGAAACGGCTCGGCAAAGGCAGTTGTTAAAAACTTATTATTGTTCTGTTCCCGTTATGGATTTCCACGTGAGGTGCAGTCAGACCAGGGGAGCAATTTTACATCCAAATTGTTCAAGCAAACCCTTCAGTTGCACGGTATATGTTCTGTAGTGTCGTCAGCCTACCATCCCGAGAGTCAGGGAGTCTTGGAGCTGTGGCACTCGACCCTGAAGAGTATGCTACGCTGTTACTGTGCAGAACATGACACTGATTGGGATTTGGGTCTGCCGTATGTTCTGTTCGCTGCACGTGAAGTCCCAGGAGAGAGCCTGGGGTTCAGTCCAAATCAACTAGTCTTTGGCCATAATGTGAGAGGACCTTTAAGTATGGTGAAAGAGATCTGGGAGGGCGAAGAGAAGCCGGGGTCTGTACTTAAATATATCCTTGAGAGCCGGGAGAGACTTATAGGTTGCATGGCAGCGGCAGGTAATAACTTGGTTAATGCACAGGCGGTCATGAAGCACCAGTATGACGCCAAGGTGAAGCTTCGGGAGTTTTCGGTGGGTCAGGAGGTAATGTTGCTTTTACCTTTGCCTGGACACCCCCTTTCTGCCAAGTTCATTGGGCCGTATGTGGTGGCTAAGAAACTGTCCGACCTTGATTATCTCGTTGCAACACCTGACCGTAGAAAAAAACATCAGTTATGTCATGTTAACCTCATGAAAGAGTATGTGAGACGCCCCTCAGAGCCTCTCACTGTCCCTGTGCTGGCCTGCAGCGGCCAGGGTGGAGAAGGAGGTGGGGACAGTCATGCTGCTGAGGAGGATAGCTGGGACTGTGTCATTTCCGCGGAACAGTGGGCGGGGAATACTGAACAAGAGGCTAGGCAAGCTGTAAGTCACCTGCCTGAGCACCAGGGTGCTGCTGTCCTAGGCCTGTTCAGGTCATACCCCTCTGTTTTCGCCGAACACCCAGGTCTCACTACTCAGGTAACGCACGACGTGGACGTCGGTGATAATGTGCCCTTCAAGTCAGTGCCCTACCGTGTGCCCCCGGTAAAGTTGCCAGCTTTACGGGAGGAGTTAAAGTACATGGTTGAGAGAGGGATGATCACTGAAGGTTATGTGAAGTGGACATCACCCGTCACGTTGCAGCCAAAACCTGACGGCAAGGTGCGGTTCTGCATAGATTTTCGTAGGCTAAATGGCTTGACCACTACCAACCCTTACCCTTTGCCTCGAGTTGACGACAGCATGGACAAGATAGGGAATGCAAAGTACCTTACTAAAATTGATCTTGTAAAAGGTGTTACAACCCAAAGTTTGGAGAGACTAGTGGAACTAGCTTAGTTAAAGATTTGGCCCCGAAGGAGTCTAGAGGGTGACCTTTAGGTTGAACACAAAGACTGAACTTTAGTTTAAGGGTGTTCAGTATGGATAAGTACTTTTATTAATTTAGCACTTGTATTAAGGTAAAGTCTCTTTAAGAGTAGTTCTCGTATTTTAATATTTATTACTAAGATGATATTTTAATTTAAGAGTTGTTCTCGTATTTTAATCAGATTTCAAAGTAGTCTTCTGGATATTATATAGGATTAATCTTCCTCACTTCATTTAATCATTAGGGTATAAATATATATGGATAAGAAAAGAATACACTATTTTTGTTAATATAATCAAATCAAATTTAAGTAATATAACAAAACCATTATGAATTATATAATTATAATTTAAAGTTATAAAACAAAATAAAACAAATACAATGGTAATTAATATTAATGCAAAATATTTAATTTATACAAAATGAAAACAAAAAAGAAAATCAAAATGAAAATATAAGTTATAGTCACGATATCTCCCGTAGTCAAACCGAAGGGGGGTAGTTCCTGGAGTTTTAAAACAACGCTTTCTGGAAGCGATATTCCCGAGAACGTTGCACCGAGTAAGTCTAAGATAACACTGACCCCACTCATTATTCCCGTCCCGTCATTGACTACGGTAGATTTAATGTGAACAGAAAAGAAACTTCCACCCCCTGGTGGTCATGAGCAGAGATACCATTGAACTTTCATTTGAATTATATATTTATTGAGTGAGACTTCGAAACTCTGCTCGATCAAAATGAGGGATAGAAGTAAGGATATTGGGATGCGAAGTTTCGGGCCTCTGTTGGTTTGGTTGCTTGAAGCCCCGACCCCGATCTCAGACTGGTTGATGCGTTTGACGGGTGGAAGTGAACCCGTACAGTCAGAGCCTACAGGTCCGTGACAAAGGCTACTGGCAAATATCCCTGTCGGACCGAGCTAAGCAAGTTTGTGGTTTTGTGGTAGATGGCAAGACCTACCAATGTAACGTAATGCCTTATGGGCTTAAGAACGCACCTGCCACGTTTCAGAACCTGATGAACGATATTTGTGACGAAATCCCTAACTGCACGGTCTACCTTGATGACGTGATAGTGTATGATGACGATTTTGAAAATCACCTAAGGCACTTAGAGACCCTGTTTGGGAAGTTGCACGATGCTGGGCTGGTGGTGAACCTGAGGAAGTGCGAGTTTGTAAAGGCTACTGTGCAGTATCTTGGCTTCGTGGTCGGGTTAGGCCGGGTGTGCCCCCCCCTGAGCAAGATACAGGCTATCAATATGTTTCCCAGGCCCACCACTAAGCGCCAGGTCATGCGGTTCCTAGGTATGATAGGCTATTATAGGCGCTTCATCCGGGGATACTCTACTGTCTTAGCACCGTTAACTGATCTACTGTCGAAGTCAGTGAAGTTCTGTTGGGCTGCGGAGTGTCAGAGGGCTTTCGACCTAGTCAAGCACCTGCTGTGTACACATCCGATTTTGAGAGCCCCAGACTTCTCCAGGAGTTTTCAGCTGGCGACTGATGCCAGCGGTGTGGGTGCCGGGGCAGTGTTACTGCAGACTGATTCCGAGGGCTTGGAACACCCAGTGAGCTTCTTTTCTCGCAAGTTTAATTCGGCACAAAGGAATTACTCGACTATAGAGAAGGAGCTTCTTGCTATCGTTTTGTCGCTCAAACATTTCGAAGTTTATGTTCCAGCCTACGGCCCGGTAGTGACGATTTATACGGACCATCATCCCTTGAAATTCCTAAATCAGTTTCACAATCGGAATATGCGGTTGACCAGGTGGTCCCTAATGCTCCAAGAGTATAATCTCAACATTCAGCATATTGCCGGGAGTGAGAACGTGATAGCAGATTGTCTATCAAGGGTTGATGATCCAGGATAGTCGTGCACGGTGTGTGGGTTGAGCAGGAGTAAAATTAGGCTATCATAACGCCGTCCAAAAAGATTATAAAACAATAAAATAAACGAGATTTTTTTTTTTTAGTTTTGTAAGTCTTTATTGTTGTAGCATGATGCATGCGATATTGTGTTTTATGTATAATTCACACTTCAGTTGTTGTGCACCTTTTGCAATTAGTGGCAGCTAAGGGTAGCAGGTCGGTTGGTTGCCTGTCAGATTTTGATAATGCTTCTAAGGTCGATTATCTAAAATCTTGGGGGGGCTGTGACGTACCCAGTGCGTGGCAACGCAACCTGATTGTACTCCTTGGTACTCCACTGTACCGCCACTGTGCGGTACCTCTGTACCGCTGTACCGTGCTGGCTGCCTATATTGAGTGTGACAACGTATAACTATGTTCTTTGTATCTCTGCAAAGGTCTCGTCATGTGCTAACCAGTGGTGGGTTTTGTTTTAAGCCATGTCGAGACCTTCCATTTAATATGTAGTATCGATAGAGAAGTTGATAGATAAGACAATGGGAGTTCAGAGAGAGAGAGTGAGTTGGGCTTCAGAGCGAGAGGGTAGCAATGCGCCACGCTGCCGGGGGGGTGGTTGCCAGACGTATGGACCGGTTGGCAGCCTTGCGCTTATAGCTAGGCGCGACAGGGTTGGTAGTCCATTGCCGCCTGCCTATGCTGCCTGGGCTGCCCATGTTGTCATACTGCACATTGCCTGGAGGCTCGCTGTGTGTTCCATGATTAGGTTGCCTAGAACCTTTGAGATTCTAACATCCCTTGCCCTCTCTCCCAACTTCTCACGGTTGCACTCTTTCTCTCTGACGACATTACTCTCATTTCATTCTTCTCTCTATTTAAATGCATAACCTTCCCTTGAGGTCCTAAAGGAGTTTCAGCACTCACCTCTCGTATTACTCTTAGGACAAGCATATATTTACATGTATTAGATTTAAGGGGTTAATGTGAACAGCGATCTTCTTGATGAGGATAGTTGGTGAACGTTCTACATGTTCACGAGTTATATGCCCAGCTCATCATCCAATTTGTGACTAGACTAGTGCCATGTGTAAGAGCCCGACCATGCCCAGGAGTTGTCTGTAGAGGGGCGAGGACTTAGCCTTGATTTGCCTACTGAGCCAGGAGCGAGTGTAGTACCAGAGACTACAGCTCGCTCGTAGTGCCGGTATAGTAGAGTAACGTAATTTATCTGTCCTTGTGTTCTCTGCAGTCTTTTCCAGGGTTCTCGCTTTCGGTGCTGGGACTCGTTGTTCCTGTGACTTGGCCTGCTAGCTAGAACACATGGGGATGATGAGTGGGTTATATCTTTATTTTACTATGCATTGCAGCTCTCTTTAAGTTTATGTATGTAACACTTTACAATACACATTACTCACACACAAGACAACACTATTAATACTTTCATGTATCAATTAACTGCACTGTCGTTTTGCTGCTGTGTCCGGAGTTCTGTTGCGTAGGGCGCATACGGACTCAGAGGGGAGACAGAGTGAGAGAAGCGAAGTAGCCTATGCGGTAGTAGGCTACCGGCGCAGTACTGTTGCCTGCAACCTTTTAGTTATTCCAAGTATAGATTCATTCTTATAATAAGTGACTACTATTTATGTTCCTTCCATGTGTATTATTAGGTATCTACTGGATCATGAACATCTTGTATGCTACATGCTAGTGCATGTTAGTAGGGGACAGTTATTCTAGTGCACGCGCTTTCAAGTAGGCGTGTACATTTGTCATTTAGCATTTCACTGTCATACCTTTAGCCTGCTTCTATTCTACATTATTAGAGGCTTAATATTAACGTAGTTTCTTGAGTATTGCATTTCTTTAGTAATAACGTAACCTATAAATGTCTGAGGGAGTTTAGCCTCATAGCCTACCCCTGTTGTACATTTTCGCCGAGTTAAGGTACCTCGTTACCATAGACGATAACTCTGTAGGGCGTTGGTGCTTTTGTTGTCTGGAGCATATAGTATTTGGGACTGGAATCGAGCGTGTCGTTGTCACATAAGCCATTTCTGTCCTACGATCAAGAATCCCGAATATGTATTGCCGATCCAGCCGTAACACTAGTGACTGACGTTGTTCCTGGCCAACATGTGATCTGGGTCCTAGGTTCAGCATGAACCTAACCATTTTATTTTGAGTGACCTGAAGTTTGTGCTGTGCTGATTTAGATGATGCAGAGTACCAGGATGACACAGAATAGTCAAAATGACATTGAACAAGCGCTTGGCAGAGGGTCTTTTTGGTCGCCGCGGGCAAGCATCCCACCTGTCTATACAGGTATTTTATACGTGCTCTACACTTACTCAGGATAGATTCCAAAATTGTTTCACCTGACAAACTCGCGTCCAGTTTCAGTCCGAGATATTTAACTTGTGACACTGTTGTTATAGGAATATCATTACAGTTGACTGAGAAGCCCACAATGTCTTTCAGTTTGCCTTTTGTTCCACATAAGATGGCTTCCGTCTTGCCCAGGTGAAGAGATAGTCTATTGTCCACTAGCCATTCACTACATGATGCTAGTTCTTTGGAAAGTGAAGCGGCAATACTTATTGGGTCTTTTCCTGAAACCAGAAGCACGCTGTCGTCTGCATACAGTAATAATTTACATGAGACGCTCAGTTCCATGTCGTTCACATAACAGAGAAAGAGTAAGGGACCAAGGATGCTTCCCTGCGGGACCCCACAGTTAATTGGCATAGGATCAGATATTTTATCATCAATTTTGACTTTTTGGGTTCTACCACTAAGATAAGATTTAAACCAGTTCACAGACCCTATGCCCATTAGCTTGTAGTTTATTACATAGGATATCATGGTCTACTGTGTCAAACGCTTTTTGTAGATCAAGAAGAACCATACCGGTGTAGTTACCTTTAGACATTTCTTTACGAATGTGATCCGTTAAGTGGATGAGACAGGAGTCTGTCGAGTACATGCATCTGAAACCTGATTGAAACTTATAGAATAGATCATTTTGTTTGAGGTAGTGTTCAATTTGGGTGTATACCGCTCTTTCAAGGATTACTCTGTCTCGTCTAATAAGTGAATTTTACAAAGAGAGGAAGATTCCTAGCCCCATGTTAAAATATTTAAAAAAAAGTTTTGTTACATACATACATACCGGTACAAGTTTAAAGACAGTTTTGTCCACAGAGAATGTGGTTACAGTCTCACGTCCTAAATGGCAGCTTTCCAGGCGGCCCTGTCAAGGGCTGCCTCTGTTGTTAACTTCTTTATTTGGAGATCCGACCAGAGTACCTGATCCCACGTCATTCTAGGTCTACCCCTACGCGCAGGTTCTTTTATTTAATAATTTTCATTTTAGTAAGCGTTGTTTCCACAGCGATTTTGATAATTTAATTTGACTTTATATTGTCCTTGTCCCAATTTTGGTTTGTTTGTTTTGCAAGTTTTACATTATAATATGTAATAAGTGTCTGGCTTTGTGTATCTTGGTCCTCGTGTTGAGCCCCTGTGATGTTATATTTATTGATAGGAGATTCCAGGTCGCTCCAGAGTACTGTATGAGATACACTTCCAGCAAACCTTTTACCGAGAGACAGCTTAAAGTTTATGGAGTTTATATTGAATTGGTTATAAATTAATCTGGGTGAGGGCTGGTCCTATCCAGAGTGAAGTTTGGCATCCTCTACCCAACCTTAGCCGTTTCTGTCGGTCTCTATAAAAGCTCTCGTGTGATACTGGATTCTAAGTCTCTGAAACTAAGCGGTTGATATGTACTTGTGTTACATTAGAGTATATAATATTATGTACAAGATAGTAACGATGCTGTTTCTACTGTACATAAGCTGACTTCATTTACCGCAATATTACCTATACCTTGTTCCAAATAAGTAGGCCAAAACTCTTAAAAATTAGCCTCTATAACACACTAGTTGGATATTGAGGGAGAGAACTCTTGTATGTGACTGTAATTGATAGTGTCATTTTCACTTATTTATTGTTAGAAATGTATATTGTAGTGTCACTTTCACTTGTTCATATTGTTCTGAAGGCACTTATTATTACTTATCCCCTACAGTACCAAATGAATACAGACCACACTTACAACACATCACAAACACCCCACACATCATCCTGGGTGGTGACTTCAACGCCAAGACGTCGGCCTGGTTTGTCGACAACCCCGACACAGACAGAGGGCTGGTACTACAAAACCAAACCGATAACCTTATCATCCTTAACGACATCCATCAACATACCCATATTCCTCACCAAGCCCTCTATAACCCATCATCTCCAGACATCACCTTTTGCTCCCCAGAACTCGCCCCCACAACATCCTGGAGGGTGGTCAGAACCTTAGGCTCTGACCACCTCCCGATCATTATCACCACCAAAACCAGACTCACCCCAGCTAGCCACAAACACACATACACCAATTATAAAAGAGCTAACTGGGAAGCATTCACAAATGAGACAGAACAACACTTCACAACTCTAAACAGTACACCCATCACTAACATCAACAATGCTGTACACATACTCAATAAAACTATCCAAAACGCTGACAAGAAACACATTCCAAGAGGTAACAGAAAAAGACACAACCCCAACTTCACACCAGAAATTCAAAACCTCATCAGACAATGCGACATACTGAAACACTCCCCAGCACCCCACACACAAGAAATCACACAACAAATTCAAGCACTCAACACCCAAACTAACAACAAAATACAAGAACAACAAAAACTAAATTGGAATAACTTCCTACAAACACTGGATCACAAAACAAACCCCAAAAAACTCTACAAAACACTAAACAGCATCACACTTTCCAACAGCAACACAACACAATCACATGCTGCAATCACAACAACAGACTCTACTCCTTCATGTAAACAACAAGCAAACACTCTCATCAATCACTTCTCACATGTCAGCCACCTAAAACCTCACAAAGACGACCGACGTGTCATCCGACGTAAGAGACAATTCCCCACAGACTATACACCCTTCACCAATCACCAGACAAAGCATATCATCAACAATCTCAAGCACTCACCCGCCTGTGGCCTAGACAACATAAGCAACATACACCTCAGACACCTGGGACCACAAGGCATACAAGCACTCACTAACATATCAAACTACAGCTATTGAAGATCATTACAGGCTGCACAGCTACAGCACCCACAGATCATCTACATCAAGAAACCAAAATCCTCAAAGTCAAAGACCATCTGGACATGAGAGGCACTCAATTCCTGGCAGCAGCCTCCACGAACCAAGACCACCCACTAAACTACATGGCAACACACCCACAGACACCAAGAAATATCAAAACAACACCCAGCACACGGTATCACACACAATTATTGTCCTCTCTCCCTCCCTGCCCACCCCGAACCAACTTCCAGAAGCACATCCATACTCATATCTCTCGCCAATCCATCCACTCACTCACAGACAACACGCAGCTGCATGCACGACCTCCCGAAATCCATCCTTCCGAATCCTCCCTCCCTCGCGAGGACAGAGTCCACCTGGCCAGGCTGAGATGCGGACACCATCCAGCTCTCCTGAGCTATCAGAAGAGACTGGATGACTCCGTTGTCGACGCCTGCCCGGGATGTAACACAGCACCCCATACCATTAAACACATCATAGAAGACTGCATTTCACACAACCACTTACGCCAACAACACAACCTTCACTCAATGAGAGCTCTGTGGGAAAGCCCGATCGTGGCCATGGCCTTCCTCAGGGACTCGGGGCTGTTCGGCCAGGCAGCTTAGGGAACAACAACAACAACAACAACTACAGCTATTCACACAACACAATACCAGACATTTGGAAGCATGGTATCATCATCACATTCCCCAAACCCAACAAAGACCCCACGCTACCCTCCTCGCACCGCCCCATCACACTCCTTTGCTCCCCCTCCAAAGTCATGGAACGCCTAGTATTACAACTAATTACACCCGACCTACCCCTAGCTCCAACACAACATGGCTTTAGGCCACTGCACTCCACAAACACTCTTCTCACAGACCTTACACAAAGAGCTTTCGACGGCATCAATTCAGCTAGACCACCACACAGATCACTATTAGCCACACTCGACATTAGTAAAGCCTTCGATGCCATCCCCCGCCACAACCTAACAAACAAAATCTACAACACAAACATGCACAACAACACAAAAAGGTGGCTGGCCAACTTCCTAGCAGGTAGATGTGCACACGTATCTTTTGCCGGTCAGTCATCTAAAATCAGAAACTTTCCAAACGGAGTCCCATAAGGATCCGTCCTATCGCCCGCACTCTTCAATCTGTACATGCACGATATAACTACACCCAATACGCCCCAAATAAACTTAGCCTCCTATGCAGATGACATAACACTCACATGCACACACCATGACCCAAAAAGAGCAACAGATCTCCTTCAACCCTATCTCAACATACTACATGGCTGGTGCACTACAAACAGACTTAATCTAGCCCCAGCCAAATCCACCGCAACCCTGCTCACAAGTTGGACAGGAGAACACGAATACATCCCTCAACTCACCATAAACAACACACCCCTAACACACACACACACACACAAAATCCTAGGAGTAACATATGATACTCATATGACATTCAAACAGCACACCACAAACATTAAAAAGAAACTGACACCCAGACTTAACGCCCTCAGGTCACTTGCTCACACACAATTTGGACACAACAAAGAAACTACCACCACAGTATATAAACAATACATAAGATCAGTGATGGAATATGGAAGCCCAGCCTGGGCTTCTAACCTAGCTGAAACACATCATAAGACCTTACAGACTATTCAAAACAAAGCCCTGAAGATCATTACAGGCTGCACAGCTACTGCACCCATAGATCACCTACATCAAGAAACCAAAATCCTCAAAGTCAAAGACCATCTGGACATGAGAGGCACTCAATTCCTGGCAGCAGCCTCCACGAACCAAGACCACCCACTAAACTACATGGCAACACACCCACAGACACCAAGAAATATCAAAACAACACCCAGCACACGGTATCACACACAATTATTGTCGTCTCTCCCTCCCTGCCCACCCCGAACCAACTTCCAGAAGCACACCCATACTCATATCTCTCACTGATCCATCCACTCACTCACAGACAACACGCAGCTGCATGCACGACCTCCCGAAATCCATCCTTCCGAATCCTCCCTTCCTCGCGAGGACAGAGTCCACCTGGCCAGGCTGAGATGCGGACACCATCCAGCTCTCCTGAGCTATCAGAAGAGACTGGATGACTCCGTTGTCGACGCCTGCCCGGGATGTAACACAGCACCCCATACCATTAAACACATCATAGAAGACTGCATTTCACACAACCACTTACGCCAACAACACAATCTACACTCAATGAGAGCTCTGTGGGAAAGCCCGATCGTGGCCATGGCCTTTCTCAGGGACTCGGGGCTGTTCGGCCAGGCAGCTTAGGGAACAACAACAACAACAACAACTTATGTGTGTCTCTTTCACTTATACTTAGTTTTATTATTAGTATAGTGTCCATTTCACTGGACTATGGTAATTGATAGTGTCATTTTCACTTATTTATTGTTAGGAATATATATTTTAGTGTCACTTTCACTTGTTCATATTGTTCTGAAGGCACTTATTATTACTTATGTGTGTCTCTTTCACTTATACTGTACTTAGTTATATTATTATTATTGTTATTATTGAGTGTCACTATCACTGTCACTTACACTTCAATAGTTTGTCATAGTGTGGAAATCATTGAAGCAGGTGCCAGCACACAGTCCCACCTGACACTCGAGGCATTGCCAAGTGCTTTTTGTGGGTTTGCGGGGTCGTCGAGTTGTGCGGCTGCACACATAGCACCTCTTCTGCATTCTTATTCTGCTGTTAGGACCCTGGAAAGGAAGGGCGACGAGCTGGTGCTTTCTGAAGAACTCGGCACACCCTGTTCTGTCCAGCATGCCTGGTCCTTGTAGCGGCCTCCCTGGTGTACCCGCATGTTTACCCAGGAGCTCAAGTATCAGCTGCTTTTGGAAGGTCCGCAGGCTCTTGTACTTCATGACTGGAGTCCTCAAACGGTAGATGTTGTACGCGTTGAGGACAGACATATCTACTGTATGCAGGACAAACTTCTTGTACCACCTGCAAGATGTTCGCAGGCAGTCTATGAAGCCCATCTGCATGTCGGACTTGTCGACGAGGCGCATGTTGACATTATAGTCCAGGACAGCAGCTGGTTTCGTGATAGGGTTCTTCGTCCTTCGGTCCACCTTCCCTGTGGCGACCATCTCTGCTTTGTGGCATGTGGTGAGGAGGTTGACCTTGCGCTGGTCATGCCAGTGGATGGAGAGGATGGGGCCACTCTTCTTATGGAAGATGTCCGTCTTCTTAGTCTTGGTTAGGTAGGCTGGCATGCCCTTCCTCTTCCCCTTCACTGTGCCGACAGTTCCGGTCTTGCGGTCATGGAGGTACTTGGCGAGGATAGGCGACGTGTAATAATTGTCGGTATAGAGGATGTGGTTGTCATGGAAGTACCTCTCCATCATCCTCTTTACCACAGCGCCGCCAAAACCAATGAGGGGGTCAATCTGCACTTCACCACCCTTGCCGCTGTAGACTATAAAGTCGAGCACATATCCCGTCTTGCAGTCGCAGAGGACGAAGAGCTTGATACCGAAGCGGTGTCTCTTGGACGGGATATACTGTCGGAAGTGCAGCCTACCACGGAACAGGACCAGAGACTCGTCGATGCACAGCTTCTGAAAAGGAATCGGGTAGGTGGAAAACCGATGACGTATCATGTCATACAGTTGCCTGATCTTCCAGAGTGTGTCGGGCTCGTGGACATGCATGTTATTTGTCAGGTGGAAATATGAGAGGATGTCGAAGTACCTATCCCTTGACATGTATTTGCCAAATGCTGGAGTCGTTGTGAGGTCGCCAGTTATCCAGTAGTCGGCCAGAACGTGCTTCTTTATGTGTATCATCAGCATTGTGAGTGCCAAGAACACATATAATTCTGCCACAGTGAGAGCTCTCCATGCCACCATCTTGGCACTGGTCTTCCTCCCAAGAAAGGTTGAACAGATAGCCTGGTGGTTATTTGTCTCTTTGACAAGGTATTCCATGACTTCATTGTCGTAGAAGCCACAGAAAAGTTCACTGGGGGTGGCATTTGGGCCACAGGGATATGCTGGTGACAACCCCGGAACCCTATTGTACCTCGTCAAAAGCAGGACAATCTGGCTCAAAATCCGCCCCATCTGTCCACACAAACATGTCAGCTGCTCGAGGACGAGGACGTGCAGCTGCAGCAGGCACACGCCCTGGATGCCCTGGCACACGCTCTTGGCCACGCGGACGCCCAGGCGGACGCCCTGCACGCCCACGCCCAGGCCCAGTGCCAGCGGCGTCGGCAGGCTGACCACGTCCACGACCTCGCCCTTTTACTCTTCTTGTTGGGACTTCCTCTTCCTCTTCCTCAGGCGACGTCAGGTCATCTGGGGCAATGTTGGGGTCGTCAGCATCCTCTTCAGGAGACAACTCTGGTGAAGAATAGACCGGGCGTCGGCGGCGTGGGGCTGCGGGAGGTTGAGCAATGGGAGCCTCGGCCTCGGGAGTTGGCCTTTTGCGGCTAGCCGTGAACTTTTCCGCAGGAAATAATGACCTACGATGCGGGGCCTGTGCTGGCACACTGTGGGAGGCCAATGACGCACTTGTAGAGGCCCTTTGGTCATCCTGAGGGACAGATGAAGCCGAGGGCTGTGGGTGGCCCTCCTGGCGTCCCGGGTCAAGGCGTCGGGACAAAGGAATGCGGGTGGTTGCTAGGCCTGGGTCGGCGTCACTATCACTATCTACGCCTTCCCTCACTTTTTCTGCTTCCCTGCGTGCTTTCTTGGCTGCACTTTTCACTAAAGACTGTTTATAGAAGTATTTACCCACTTTCAAGGGCGTACGGGCAGGCAAAGGGGAAGGTCCTGGGGTAGGGCTAGGCCTACCCTGACCTACGAAACTAGGCGAAGGGGTTGGCTCTAGCACACTTGGTACTTCAATAGCACCTTCCTCCACCACTTCCACATCAGGATCATCACTACTATCACCCCCCTCAAATAAATCCACATTGTCATCAGCACCAAATCCCACAAAATCATCAACTTCGCTTCCACTTTTACTCTGAATATAGAGGTTTTTGTCCACAGAGCTTTCACCACTGCTCAAATCCGGGTTGAAAAGTTCACGGTGTATTGCACTCTCACTTAGCAAACGTTTCACTTTCCTTAGTTTCTTTTTCTTCTCGGTTGGCAGAGGCGTAGATGTTGCAAGCGGGTTAGCACTGGGACGCGCGGGAGATTGCACAGTATCGGACGCGTCGGAATTAATTTTTTGCTGTAGCTCGCAATGGCGGCAACGTAGGAACTGATAAGTGGTAGTTGAGGCTTGGTGGCGCTACGATCGCCCACGCAAAGTAAAATTTGCCCGCGCTAAATTTAAAGCACATTAAAGCTTTGCGCAGTGGCAGTATCGTAACCAATGAGGTTTAGTTTTCCGAGTGACGTATCTGCTACTGCTGAAGGCCCAAAACACGGTTAAAGTTTTCAATTTCATCTTTGCCTAGTGCTTGCGACACCTCGGTTGGGTTACCTGCTTAGGAAGGTAATCAAGTCGTACCCCACCTGCTCGTGGTGACCTCGCAAACACCCATTTCTATTTATTTTTTCCATTTGTTCTTTTTTCAAGATAGGGTGACACAAACGGGGGCGGCGCTACCTGGGTTTATCCCAGGTAGTAGTTTAATTTTACTGTAATTTTATTAAGTGTTTTGTATATTTTTAACTGTAGGCTACATAAATATAAACAATGGCCGGCCAAGGCAAACGGAGGCAGAGTTTATTGGGAGATGAAGAGAGCTATGAATTTGAGGGATTTCTGGCAGAGGGTAATGAAGTGGAAGATCAATTGACTGTGGTGAAGAGACAGATGATGGGTCTGTTAAGATGGAAGGGAGTTATGGAGAATTGGAGGAGAGATATAGGTGTGAAGGTGGAGTCACTGACAGAAATATGTGGAGCCAGTTCAGTGGCAACTGCAGATGGGCCATTAATTGCTAACCTAGATGCTGTGATAAGGAAAGTAGATGAGCTGGAGGCAGAGAACATGGCACTCAAGGAGCAGCTAAAGGAGTATAAGGGCCATTTAAGTGAGAAAGTAAAGGGAGTAATAAGTGAGGAGAAAAATGAGTGGACAAGGGTGGGGAATGCTAAGGTGGATGCATTGGAAGAAATCATGAAGGAGCAGGTGGAAGAAAGAGAAAAGAGAGTTTGAGAAGAATGTAGTGCAGGTTTTGAAGAGCAAGGAAAAGGTAGTGAGGGAAACAGTAGATAGAGGTAAAAGCATAATAATTTTTGGAGACATTGAAGAACATTTAGCAGATATGAGGGAGAGAAGGGGAAGGGATGAGGACAAAGTAAAGAAAATATTGGAGTGTCTAGACGAAGGCTGTGATTGGGGGAGAGAACTGGACGAAGTAAGACGGCTAGGAAGATATAAAAAGGGTGAGATGAGACCGATAAAAGCAGAGTTTAAATCTAGGTCAGTGGTTGAAGCATTAACCATTGTAAGCTGGAGGCTAAATAGTTGTACTGGAATTAAACATATTAGGGTGAAAAAGGACTTAAGCATAGAGGAAAGGGAAAAGTTGAGAGAAGTTCAAGCAAGGGCTGACGATGAAAATCGAAAATTGTCAGATGAGGAGAAAAGGATTTTTTTTTTGGAGAGTAAAGGAAGGAAAACTAAAGAAGTGGTACATTCAGAGTCAGAAAGAACGTGTTACGACCGGGCACTCGGGTACACTAGGGCTCTCAAACAGGACTCGAGTATGGCTCGCTGCCACAACGGAAACACACGATCCCAACCCCAGAGTACTGCCAGCCGAACAAAAAACACCAATACCCTCCAGAGTTCTATCTGCTATAACGGGGTAATAATAATAATAATAAGCATGTTACTTATTTCTCATAAGCGCCAATTTTTCCGAAGAATTCACTAGCGCTCGAAAAGAGAAAGAAAAAAGAACAAAAATCAATGCATCAAAAGAAGGCTTATATACAACACACATTTAACAATCACTAGCAGTGGCAAAATAGCCTAAACTCTATAGCCATCTGTCATGACACCTCTCTCAAGATCATAGCTTCTCTCAAAGAGAAAAGTCTTAAGTTGTCTCTTGAAGCATTCAACAGAACTCAGTTGTCTCATGGACAGCGGCAACCTGTTATACAACCTCGGAGCCATGTAGGAGAAAGACCTCTCAAAGAAAGAAGACTGCTGGAAAGCCCATGGTTCATCAAGACGAAAAGGGTCATTGTCATGACGCACAACTACACCATGGTGTGCCGGTGGGCGCCTGAGCAGCTCCGCAAGGTACCCAGGCTCACCAAATTTGAGAACCTTAAAAGTCACCAAACACAACTTAAATTCTATTCTTGCTCTTACTGGCAGCCAGTGCAGTTCTATGTGAAGAGATGTAGTAGGAGTTCTAGGTGGAACACCAAAAATTAGTCTTGCGGCCCTGTTAAGAACAGACTGAACTTTCTTCAAAATATAATTTGGAAGACCCACCAACAGGGCATTGCAATAATCAACACGAGAGAAGACCAATGAGTGAACCAACGTCAGGAGGCAACGTCTGGTTATAAACGGCTTCACCAAATAGAGATTTCTGATGTGCAAGTAACAACTTTTAACTATCTGGTTTACATGCTCTTTGAAATCTAATCGGGAGTTCACATATACACCCAGATTTCGAACAGAGTTGGCCGGTCGCAGCTGAGATCCACCCACATTGATGGAGAGGGCACCTACTATATCATCAGCTCTTCTATTTCCTCGGATGATGAGAATATCAGTTTTACCATCATTTAGTTTAAGTTTTCTCGCTCTCATCCACTTCTTGATATCAGACATCAACAATTCCATCTTACTCCGTATATCAACTATATTTGTGATTCTCACATAAATCTGGGTGTCATCTGCATAAAAGTGAAAGGTGACATTATGTGCACGAAGCAGAAGAGACAAACTGCTAATATAAATTATAAATAGGATAGGACCTAAAACTGATCCCTGCGGAACACCATACTGCAGGGGTGTCGAGTCCGAGACCACTTGATTTACCATCACACTCTGGGATCTACCTGACAAGTACGACCCAAGAAGCAAGAGAGCGGAGTCACGCACACCACAATCATAAAGATCACTCAATAACAACTCGTGATCCACTGTGTCAAAAGCCGCAGAGAGATCAAGCAAGACCAATAGTGAGGCCACACCATTGCAAATGTTCTCAACTAGATCATTATGTACTCTAATCAATGCTGTTTCAGTTGAATGATGCTGTCGGTAAGCAGACTGAAAAATTGGGATAGTTTCATTCTGCTGAAGTAGTGGTTGTAATTGGTCAAGTATTGCACGCTCTAATATCTTTGATATGAAGGACAGGTTGGAGACAGGACGATAGTTCAACATGTTCTCAACATCAAGTCCAGGTTTCTTTAGAGTAGGTCGGAGTAGTGCATGCTTTTCAGAATGTGGGAAGCTACCTTCAGAGAAGCACTTATTAATTATTTTGGAAATAAACTCAACTGTGTGATCATAGACTCTTGGTAGCTTGGAAACATTTATGGGATCCAACGGGCAAAATGTTTTATTGAGGTTTCTTATGTAGGACGAGATCATGTCCACCTCTACTGAGTGAAAGGATGAGAGGACATTATTAGGAATGTGTCGGGGTTGGAGTACAACTGAAAGTTCTTCACCAACAGAAGCATCATCCAGTTCCTGTCTTATGCGAGTTATCTTGCCAGCAAAAAATGCCACAAAGTTGGCAGCCAACTCGGCATCGGGTACAGAAGGTCTTAAGCTGACTCTTGTTTTTCCAAGTAAACTGTTTACAATTGAAGCCAACCTCCTCTGGTCGTTACCACACGAGTCAACTTTTCCCTGATAATACACTTTCTTTTCATCTTTGATTTTGTGGACCACAGCTCTTCTGGCTGACAGATATTGCAACCATGTAGAGTCTGTTTTATTTTTCCGCCATTCACGTTCAGCTCTTCTACGCGCTCTTCTAAGAAATTTAACTCGAGTGCTATACCAGGGCGAATCATCTCGTACTATGATTTTCTTCTCTACTTCTGGACAGTGATGATCGAACACTAATTTAAGTGCATTTCCATGTACCTCCACCAGCTCATCTGAAGTAAGGTTGGAAGTATCAATACTTCCCAAGTACTGTTTTACTTCACTGCTAGCCAAATTTAGGTCTGCATTTTTATAATTTCTAAATCTGATTACTCTTTCATGTGTGAGTGGCTTAGGGAAATCAAAGCTGAAAGTAATCAAAGCATGATCAGAGGTATTTGGGTCAGCATTCTCAACATCAACATCCAGAACACCACCACAACCCACAGGAGAGAAAACCAAGTCAAGGGTGTGTCCTAAGATATGAGTTGGGTGGGACACATGATTTACAAAATTGTTCTGATCAGTCAACTCAAGGAACTCAGGAGAGAATGGCTTCAGATGAGGGCTGTCAACCCAGTAATTAAAATCTCCACATATCAAAAGTCTTCCGGTTTTAGCAGAAAATTCCTCGAGAAACTGCCCAAACTCTTCCATAAAACCCCTATCTGTGCCACGATGGCCAGGCCTATAGACAACTGCCATTCTTAGAATTTGTTGATGGAGTTTTATTTCCACTTCCAACAGTTCATAATAAAGAGGGGCTGGGTTATGGCTTATTTGCAAGATATTCACCAGAGATGTGGAGGAGACAACTGCCACTCCACCACCCGGATGATCTCCCCTAGGCCTAGGAACATTTATTATGGAATGGGTTTTAGGCAATGCCGCCTGGATAATATTCAGATCTGACTCGAACAACCAGGTCTCAGTGAGACATAATACATCAAGGTTACGTTCATCCAAGATCTCGCAAATATGATCCATTTTGTTACGCAAGGAACGAACATTCAACAGACCCAGTTTCAACCGGCTCCCATGTGCATTTTTCAGTTTTTTGAACCTACAAAATTGGTGTTCTCAATAACTTTATTTCTCTGAGCTGTCATTAAAGGACAATTTCTACTGGAGGCGAAATGATTTGGCGGTTCCTTAACTGATGTGGAGCTCATACAATTTATACATTTGGGGGAAGTCTTGTTGGTGCAGTCTTTTGAGTTATGAGTACCGGCACAGAAGTTGCATTTTGGATCCTCATTTTTCCGATAACACCTGTCACTGGTATGACCAAAGCCCTGGCAATGGTAACATTGTGTTACCCAGAAGCGATCGTATGCACGACATCTCACAAGTCCAACATACACAGAATTGCCATCATCCACAATGGAAGAGCGTATTTCAGGTGACATTTTTACGACCGCAATCTTAGTGTGTGCATCACTCTTTTGCTTAGTGAATAGCAAATTCATAGCTAAGCCATCGTCGACCAGGGACTTTATTCTTGGGTTCTTGTTGAGGATGCTGGGAATGATCTCATTATCCTCAGCGTCATTAGCAATGCCCACCAGAGTCATTTTTGGCATCATCTTCTTTGGTTCGGAGACACTGAAGGCACTGTCCACCCCCAAACACTGATTGATGGCCCTTCCTGCATCTTCTTTGGCTTTCTTGGATGGAAGTCGTACCACCAGTACACCTGAATCAGTTCTAGTTAACTTGTTAACCGGAACCGAAGCCAAAGCAGTCTCGATTGCCTTTGTATCTGGTGGGCTTACTGGCTCGGAGGATCGGTCTTTTGGCTTCACTACCAGGACCTGATGGTCCCAGACAGTTTTTTTCTTTCCACCATCTACCACCTCAGTGGTGCGTTTGGTCGGCTCCTTTTTGGTCTCTTCAAATGTTTGCTGAACTATCTTAGCAAACAAGGGAATGTCGGGGGCAGCAACTTTAGTCTCAAGGATATCCATTCTGTTACCAATACTCTCTATCTCCACGGCCACCGCAGCAAGGGCACCCTTCACTTCGTTTACAATGGCAGTCTTCACTTCACCAACTAGGGCAGCCGTCAGGTCATCCAAGGTCTGCTGACTAATTGCTGCATCCTTTGCAGCCAGGGGGGTGGTATCGCAAACAGTGCAATGCCATTTAAATCCAGGTTTCTTCTTTGCAAGTACTCTGAGGTCCTCATCATCAACATTTATACAGTTAACATGAAAATAGGTACCACACGAGTAGCAGCCCAGTGATTTGGCCTTCCCCACAACTACAACTCTGCTTGCCCGCTGCCATTTCAGTGGAAGTAACCAATAATTAAAAACAAAAACACCTGTATTTTGTATCTGATTAAAAATAAAAGAAAACCCTAGTTTTAAAAAAACGTGAAAATAACTACCTGGGACAGACCCCAGGTAGCGCCGTCCCCGTCAGTGCCACCACAATGGAAAAAAATTAAAATGGAAAAAAACAAAATTAAAAGTGGTGTCTGCAAGGTCACCGCGGGCAGGTGGGGATCGACTTGGCTACCCTTTGGGGGTAGCCCAACCGAGATGCGTGGAGAGACCACGCACAGGATGGCAGATGTGTGTGGTGCAAAAACTTTAACCAATTTTGCACACTGTTTTTAGCTTATAGCAGTGACAATGCAATATCCACGGTACTCAGCAAGACCCTATTGGTTACGATACCGCCACTGCGCAAAGCAGAACAGAACAAGAACTCGGCACTAGCGTTTCACAACAGACTAATAAAGAGATGGGAGTTATCTAGTCTGGTCAACAATCAAACAAAGAAGTAAATACAACAACACCAAAGAATAGTGTTGGCCGAAGCCGAAGTAATCCACCCTTGACTAAGAACTTAAGAAGTCCTCCACCCTCTACTTCGGATCGGCACTATTACGTTACGTTAAACAATAGTCCTCGAGCATCGAGCAAGGAATCTTCTGATAAAGTTAGATGCTTCTCGGATACTCGTAAGAAGTAAGTATCGGATTTTGAACAGCAATTCAATAAGCAACACACTGGCAATTAACTAACATTAAAGGCTTTAAATTGACATAAGAAGAATTATAAGAATAAACAATAGTAAATGGCAAACATTAAAAAGAAGTACTCCGACAATGCACTGGCAATAGCCTACTAGGATTGTGCTCGTGGGCCACTAATCTCTAAAGTAGCTAAGCGTGCCACACATGAAATCAATAGTGCATAAACAATAACATACATAAGGAAAGCTTCAATACTATGCTGTATCTGCTGATCGAGCAAAGTCTAGCTGGGACATAGTAGGCTAGGAAACAATGGCTGAGCAAGCGGCTCGTAGCCTAGCGAGGTCCTTAAGGCTGTGCGGCCAAATTACGTTAATTGACGGGATGCTCTCTTGAGAGATCCAGATCACTAGTATCTGGTTCTCTCCTGGCGATCCTCTCAAAGTCAAGCAAACGAGTTAGCACAGTGTTGGGTGGCAGAGGCAAAAGCCCTCACTCGCAACACAGTGCTAAACTCACAAGGTACACAGTCAGAAAGACCACCTAGGCTTCCCAAGTCTCCGTTGCGATTGTACCGGTTCAACAAAATCCAGTACACCTCGGAAATTACAACACAGCAGCCCTATCCCAGTCTAGCATTACCTAGACCAGCAGAAAACAGGAACAATAATAATCACACACAGGGAAATGCATATACGAGTGCAACAAACATTAATCAATCCTATTCTAAGTTGACCCTTCCAAAATAGGCTATCTAATAGGCATATATCTCGTGAGAACTCAAGCGATAATACGTTGGCTGACTAGCTCTGCACCAACGGGATCATTGAGGTTAAAAAGGGGTCGAGAAAAGAAGAAGGTAGGCGGTACAGAGAGTAGAGAAAGTTCACATCAGTCGGAAGAATATGTATAGTTAGCAAGGGATATGAGAAGTCGCTCTGCCTTAATGAGTTCTGAGGAATATGTGGCGGGACTTCCCTTTTTATACTCGGCCCTCTAGTGAGCATATCGCAAACTACTAAGGACCGCCCACTAACAATCATTACGTAATATTCTCTCTCAATCTGGGATCGACAAAGGATTTCCCACGCACTGAGGGGGAGGAGGGAGGAGGGAGGAGGGGAGATAGGCCTACCAGCCGCGTGGCACACTCACTGGCCCCCGTTACGTAATCGCTCTCTCTCCTCTCATCATTAAAATAAGTCCCACACACAACACTTATAACTAATGATATAAAATAGAACTCGTTGACTCAGATGAAAACAAAATACATATTTATAATACTTATAGTACAACGGCTCACATAAACTAAGTTAGGAAACTCTACACAGACTACAGCCAAAGTTCCTGCCCTGACGATCCTAGCGAGAGTGGGGCCTGACTGGGCGTTCTGTACAGCATGCTCAGACTGGACATGCGTCACACCTCCCCCAAGATTTTACTTGCTCAACCCTGAGCTAAAATCTGACAAACACAGAACCCCATCAAGCCCCTCACACCCAGCGACCGCATGGCACTAAAACAAAGCTGAGTTTATCACTAAAATACATCTTATTACAAAAAAATTCACATTTTATAACTCCTCCCAACAATAGCAAAAAGACACAATATCATGCTCCCAGAGCGAGCTTACAGCAGCTCAGCCGTTTGATAGTTCGTGGACTACTCAAACTCTATAGGCTATGACAAACTTATACAATTAGTTATATCAAAAGAAAGAGTTTTTATATGATTTTTATATTTTAATGTTTTTCCGGCTGCACTATAAGGGCAGCCTATTTTTTTTTTCTTCTATACCAAACGCTCAACTCCTGCTTTACGACCCAATACGCTGGGCTACAACCGCGAGCCAACAAGCACCAAGCGCAAAATACTATTCAAACTAAAGCAGGAGGCTACCCGTGTGTCAATCTACCCAGGATCATATACCCTTGAACGACCATCTGCAACCACGTTATCACAACCGGCAATATGGCGTATGTCCAGGTTATATACCAATAACCTTAGTGACCACCTGGTCAGCCTCATATTCCGATTGTGAAACTGGTCCAAGATCTTGAGAGGGTGATGATCTGGGTAAACTACAACGACCGGACCATAGGCTGGAACATAGACCTCGAAATGCCCCAGCGCAAGCACAACCGCCAGCAGCTCCTCCTCGACAACAGAGCAGCTCCCCTGGGCCGAATTGTACTTCCCCGAGCAGAAACTAACAGGATGCTCCAGCCCATCATCGTCCTTTTCACTTTCATTCATCAGGTTCTGAAACGTTGCTAGTGCATTCTTAAGTCCGTAAGGCATAACATTGCACCGGTAGGACCCCCCGTCCACCGCAAAACCACACACCTCCCCAGCACGCTTGGACAAAGGCACCTGCCAGCAACCCTTTACTAAGTCCACCCTCGTGATAGGCGATGCAGCCCCGAGGCGGTCTATGGTGTCGTCAACTCTTGATAAGGTATAGGCGTCTGTCAGGGATAATGCACACACACTCTCGCAATCAACACACTCACTAATCTTGCCACTTAACACCGGTTGCAAAGTTACAGGCAACGACCACTCACGACATTCCTTATCCCTCAGACCCTTCGTCCACACGTAATCCAGCTCTGCTTGCACCATAGGCTGTCGAGCAGGATTTATACGGTAGGGAATTAAACTGAGCCCCGCACGATCTCCAGCCTGCATGTTGGACTCTACCCCGTACATCAGGCCTGGAGAAGCAACAAACATGCGAAAGTACTGCCATAGCCTAGTAAACAACTGCCTTGCACTGTCTCCACGAACAACATGCCTAGTGCCCTCCCACAACCCAGCCGAGACCGCAGCTTCTAACCTGTAGTCTCCCTCCTTCTCCACCTTCGTCCCTAGAACAGCCAGGTCATGAGAGGGACAATCAGTACCACCTGTGCAGTCACTCCCATAGTTCATTATTGCTAAGGCTTCCCCGCCGATACCGTACATGCGCACCCCCGCATTCCTTGTGACGACATCTGCCTGCTCAGCATCACCGTCCTCGTCGAGCTCCACAACTCCATTAGCACACGTTTGGAGCTCAGGGTCCTCTAGTTGCAACCGACGTATATCTGAGGGTGCCAAGCGATCTAACTGCTCCCGGAGCAATGCATGACCTTCCCCGATACTGGGCTGCTCCCTCTGTCTCTCTCGATGTACATAACGCTGCTGTCGTGGAGACTCGTCATGCCCAGCCTCGTCACTCTCGATGACAGGCCCAGGGGCCACTCCAGAATCAAGTAATGGTGCTAATACTGAATCACCCAGGAGAGCCGCCGAGTCAAAACTCTTAAAACCAACTCCAGCTTTAGCCTCCTCCTGTTGATCGTTCCTCCGCTGGTCTGAAGACGGAGGACTAGGCTGTGACACTTTAGCTGCCCGAGCTTGGGTGACAACACACGCCATGGGTTGTGTCTGGCACCGCTCGACCCACTCTTGCTCTTCCCTACTCACGTCGGCCGGCCTCTCGGCAACGACTAAGGGTAGAACCTCAGAAGCGGGCATTGCAAAGTCGTTGCCGAGAAGAAGGTCGACGCCCTCCACTGGCAGTTTCTCCACAATCCCGACATCCAATTCACGTGCCACACCATCCACCTCCAACTCCAACCGCACCAGCGGGTATGACCGAGTTGCATTAATACCCTGCACCACTACCACCCGAGCCGCATTTATAGGGTAGCCAGTCAAGTTATTCATCAGAGTCTGGGAAGCACCTGTATCACGCAAGACCTCTACTCCATGCTTGCGCCCCGCCCACATCATGCAACCCCGTCCTCTATGGTCGCAAAAAACATCCTGAGCAGGGTTCGAGCCTCCCAGGTGCTTCTGCATTGGCTGTGCCTCAGCCTCTGACGAACTGCCCCGGGCAAACTCAGAAGACTTCGGAGACACACCAATGTTGCAGGCCAAAGACACAGCTGCTGTAGGTGGTTTGCTAGGACAGACTCTTGCAAAGTGCCCCTTTTCATGACAATGATAACACTCCAACTCCCCTTTGGGCTTCCCTTGGTACTGGGAAGGGCCCGGCCCCTTCTTAAATGGGACGGTGCTAGTCTTGTGGTCAGTCTTGGTATCATAGCTCTTGTACTTGTTTGCATAAGGTATATCACTAACTCGGTGAGGTGGGGCGGCCCTTTGTTACCTGCCTCACTACGCTGGGCAGACCCGCACCCACGAATTAGTGATAGCCGGAGGTCAGCCATCTCAGCTGCCTCCTGTAGAGTTTTTGGGTTCTTTTCTTTAATAGTTAAAGTCATATCTGCACCAGTACACTTATAAAACTGCTCGAGCAGAAACAGCTCAGTCAACTGTTCGGCCGTCTCAGCTTTCTCAGAACGTGTCCAGTTAGCAAGTGCATCTTTTAAGTCCCGGGCATGTTCAAGAAAGGTCGCCTCCCTAGTCTTTGTAACACCCCGAAACTTCAATCGATATGTTTCTGGTTGCAACTCGTATGCCCGTAGGACAGCTCTCTTCAATTCTGGGTAGTCAATGCAAGACTCTAAAGGCAGTGCATCATAAGCCTTCAGACCCTTACCCGTAAGTCTTGAGGAGACTAGAGCTGCCCACTTCTCTTCAGGCCAATTATGCTCCCTACACTTCTTCTCAAAACGATTAAAAAATTCTGTAACTTCAGTTTCACAAAATACCGGCACCAATTTGACTAAGTGGGACAAGGACTGTTCTCTTACTTGGCCCTCACGGCCCATCCAATCCCTGTCGACTCTGCACGAGTCTTATCTAAATCTAATTGAGCACAATATTTCTCTGAGTCGTACCTAAGCTCAGCCTCATGCCTCCTGGTCTCATCCTCCTGCCTCCTAACCTCAATCTCATGCCTCCTAGTCTCATTCTCCTGCTTCCTAGCCTCAATCTTAGCAAGCTCAAGTCTAAATATCATATCTGGAGACAGGCAGGAAGAGGGAGCTGCCACTACTGAAGGAGGGGGGGCAAGAACTGGGGAACCACATTGTGCACCGCCCGAGGGCACTCCAATCTGCCAATTCTCATCCCTCTGTGGGAGAGTGCTAACCTCCGGCAACTGAGTGGACGGCACTGTGGGAGTCGAGTGAGAGGGGATCTGGGGAGGAACCCCCCCAAACGCCCTCTCCTCCGAAACCCCATGTCGCCCACGCAACACCCAGGAAATCAGCTCCCCCTTGGACATCCCTGCTACATTGGATATACCCAAAACCTTGGCTATCAGGTGCAAGCCATAAACATCCACCCCAGTCAGCCTCTCCTCCGTCACGTGGTACCGTTTACTCACAAAAACTCTAGCATCCTCCTCACTGGTTACTAACGGCACCTCTTCAAAGGGCATCTCTCGCTCCTCGTCAGTGCTAGGGCACGACATACTGAAGTTCACAAAAAAATTCTCGAGACAAAAGTGTTAAACTTCCTTATGCAAGCACTAATTACTAAATTAACTGGAGTCTCTTAAATGCTCTACTAATTGCCATACAAAAAAAAATATTCTTCAATATGCACGCTAAAGTACAAACAAACAAATGTTGTACAACTCTGCAAAAATTTATACTGTTCACAAAATCCTAAGCAAGGTCGCCATTTGTTACGACCGGGCACTCGGGTACACTAGGGCTCTCAAACAGGACTCGAGTATGGCTCGCTGCCACAACGGAAACACACGATCCCAACCCCAGAGTACTGCCAGCCGAACAAAAAACACCAATACCCTCCAGAGTTCTATCTGCTATAACGGGGTATACAAGAACTCGGCACTAGCGTTTCACAACAGACTAATAAAGAGATGGGAGTTATCTAGTCTGGTCAACAATCAAACAAAGAAGTAAATACAACAACACCAAAGAATAGTGTTGGCCGAAGCCGAAGTAATCCACCCTTGACTAAGAACTTAAGAAGTCCTCCACCCTCTACTTCGGATCGGCACTATTACGTTACGTTAAACAATAGTCCTCGAGCATCGAGCAAGGAATCTTCTGATAAAGTTAGATGCTTTTCGGATACTCGTAAGAAGTAAGTATCGGATTTTGAACAGCAATTCAATAAGCAACACACTGGCAATTAACTAACATTAAAGGCTTTAAATTGACATAAGAAGAATTATAAGAATAAACAATAGTAAATGGCAAACATTAAAAAGAAGTACTCCGACAATGCACTGGCAATAGCCTACTAGGATTGTGCTCGTGGGCCACTAATCTCTAAAGTAGCTAAGCGTGCCACACATGAAATCAATAGTGCATAAACAATAACATACATAAGGAAAGCTTCAATACTATGCTGTATCTGCTGATCGAGCAAAGTCTAGCTGGGACATAGTAGGCTAGGAAACAATGGCTGAGCAAGCGGCTCGTAGCCTAGCGAGGTCCTTAAGGCTGTGCGGCCAAATTACGTTAATTGACGGGATGCTCTCTTGAGAGATCCAGATCACTAGTATCTGGTTCTCTCCTGGCGATCCTCTCAAAGTCAAGCAAACGAGTTAGCACAGTGTTGGGTGGCAGAGGCAAAAGCCCTCACTCGCAACACAGTGCTAAACTCACAAGGTACACAGTCAGAAAGACCACCTAGGCTTCCCAAGTCTCCGTTGCGATTGTACCGGTTCAACAAAATCCAGTACACCTCGGAAATCACAACACAGCAGCCCTATCCCAGTCTAGCATTACCTAGACCAGCAGAAAACAGGAACAATAATAATCACACACAGGGAAATGCATATACGAGTGCAACAAACATTAATCAATCCTATTCTAAGTTGACCCTTCCAAAATAGGCTATCTAATAGGCATATATCTCGTGAGAACTCAAGCGATAATACGTTGGCTGACTAGCTCTGCACCAACGGGATCATTGAGGTTAAAAAGGGGTCGAGAAAAGAAGACGGTAGGCGGTACAGAGAGTAGAGAAAGTTCACATCAGTCGGAAGAATATGTATAGTTAGCAAGGGATATGAGAAGTCGCTCTGCCTTAATGAGTTCTGAGGAATATGTGGCGGGACTTCCCTTTTTATACTCGGCCCTCTAGTGAGCATATCGCAAACTACTAAGGACCGCCCACTAACAATCATTACGTAATATTCTCTCTCAATCTGGGATCGACAAAGGATTTCCCACGCACTGAGGGGGAGGAGGGAGGAGGGAGGAGGGGAGATAGGCCTACCAGCCGCGTGGCACACTCACTGGCCCCCGTTACGTAATCGCTCTCTCTCCTCTCATCATTAAAATAAGTCCCACACACAACACTTATAACTAATGATATAAAATAGAACTCGTTGACTCAGATGAAAACAAAATACATATTTATAATACTTATAGTACAACGGCTCACATAAACTAAGTTAGGAAACTCTACACAGACTACAGCCAAAGTTCCTGCCCTGACGATCCTAGCGAGAGTGGGGCCTGACTGGGCGTTCTGTACAGCATGCTCAGACTGGACATGCGTCACAAACGGAAAATACGAGGAGAAATGAACAAGGAGACAGTGAGTCAGGTAGTGGATCAAATCGGGGACAAGGAGATAGTGAGGGAGGAGCAGGAGATAGAGACAGTGAGTCAGGTAGTGGATCAAACCGAAGACAGAGAGATGGTGAGGGAGGAGCAGGGGACGGAGACGGTGAGTCAGGTAGTGGATCAGCCCGAGGACGGAGAGATGGTGAGGGAGGGGCGGGAGATTGTGGAGGGGGGGGGGGGGGAGGAGAATAGAACTAGCAGGGAATGTGGAGGTAGGTCAGGGAGGGGATGGAAGAGGAGGTGAACCTGATGGGAGGCAGGGAGGGAAGAGAAACAAGGAGGAGGATTCCAATATACTGTGCTACTACACTAATATAGATGGAATAAACAGTAAAAAGGTAGAATTGGATGATATATTAAGAAAGGATCAACCACAGATAGTCTGTTTGACGGAGACAAAGCTGAACCAGGACTTTGACAGCAATATAGTGTTTAGTGAAGGATATAATATATGGAGATATGATAGAAAGGGAAAAAGGGGAGGTGGAGTGGCAGTATTAGTTAAGAACCCTATGACAGCAAAGCAAGTGGAGTTAAATAATGACAAGGCAGAAATAATGGCAGTTGAACTCAATGATATAGAAGGAAAAAAGCTAGACATAGCAGTAGCTTACATGCCACCAAAGACCAGAGCATGGAGGGAGTTTGAGTTTGAGGAGATGGTCGAGGATATGATTCAGTCGTTGAGAAGATTGCTTTTAAGGAAGAATCGATTGATCTTGGTAGGAGATTTCAACTGTAGTGAGGTTGATTGGGAATCGGGAGATGCAGGGCCAAATCAGAGATCTTGGGGAAGTCGGCTAGTGGAGTTGGTTACGGAAAATGTACTTGCACAACATGTGAAGGAAAATACAAGAATGAGGGGTAATAACGAACCTTCTAAACTCGATCTGATTTTTACAAAGGATCCTCACGAAATTAGTGATATAAACTATCTATGTCCTGTAGGTAAAAGTGATCACCTATTACTAAAATGGAAGTTGACCTCGAGTAATGCCAATAGATTAGACAATAGCTACATAAATGACAGATTAAATTATAGTAAAGCTGATTATGTATCCTTGAAAAGATATTTAGAGGGAGTAGATCATCATCATCATCAAATCTGACGCCTCGCTTCCAGAGGAAGCGCCCCAAAAGGGATGGCCATGGCAGAAACTGCCTCCAGGCTCCCAGACATGCCCCGACTGACCCACTCCACAGTGCCACTTCCACTAAGTGGATTATAACCATGAACACTGAAGGAGCAGACCCAGAGCAGTCCCTCACCCGGATGGCAGTTCCACCACTGTTTTGCTATTTTATTTACCCCAGTGGGGCCCTGGCTGGAAGCATACCAAGCACAGGAATTTTCTGGAAATAGGAACCAGTGGTCCACTGCTCCAGAGGCTCCAGAGGGAGTAGATTGGGATCTTATTTTGCAGGAACAGGACGTACAAGGTAAATATAGTAGATTCCTCGAAATTTATAGAGTAGGAACCAATCTGTTTGTCCCAAGATATAAAACTGGAAATTTTACTAAGCAGAAAGATTGGTTTAATTTGAAATGCAAAAGAGCTTTGGGTAGGCGTGATGCAGCTTGGGCTAGATTAAGAAGAAGGAACACTGAGAGTAATCGGAATAAATATAAACAGGAGAGGAATAGATATGTTAACATAATTAGGCAAGTTAAAATGAACTATGAGAAGAACATAGTAAATAAATGTGAAAGTGATCCTAGATTATTTTATAAATATATAAACAGTAAGTTGAAGGTAAAGAAACAAATTACTAAATTAAGAGTTGATGCTAGGAGGTATGAAAATGTATCGGACATGTGCGAGGTAATGAATAACAAATTGGGGTCAGTTTTTACTAGAGAGGAAGGTTTTGACGAACCACAGGCGGGAGTACTGGAGAGTGGTCTTAGTAAGATTGAAATAACTAGAGATGAGCTGTTATCTGCGATGAGAGGACTTGAAGTAAGGAAAGCTATGGGACCGGATGAAGTGTCTGCCTGGGTTTTAAAGGAGTGTGCAGAGCAATTAGTGGAGCCAGTGAGGGACATAATTCAAGCTTCCTTAGATAAAGGACAGGTTCCTGTTGAATGGAAAAGAGCTAATATCATTCCGATATACAAGAATGGAAACCCTGAGGACCCTCTAAACTATAGACCAGTTTCACTTACTAGTATTGTATGCAAGATTTGTGAAAAGCTAATTAGGAAGAGATGGATGAAAATGTTGGAGAGAAAGAAGATAATAACCCCAAAGCAATTTGGATTCAGAGAAGGGACATCTTGTGTTACCAGTTTGCTATGTTATTACAGTAGGGTGATAGATGTACTCCAAGAAAGAGGCGGATGGGTGGACTGCGTCTACTTAGACCTTTCCAAAGCATTCGATAAGGTACCACATAAGAGATTGTTATCTAAGCTTGAGACGCTAGGATGTGTCAGGGGGAGTTTGCTGAAATGGATGGAGAGCTATTTAACAGATAGGGAAATGAGGACCAACATTAGAGGAACTTACTCATCGTGGCGGAAAGTTGAGAGTGGTGTGCCGCAGGGATCTGTGTTGGCACCTCTCATGTTCCTTATGTACGTGAATGACCTGCCGATAGGCATAAACTCCTACATGTCAATGTTTGCAGATGACGTAAAAATTATGAGACAAATAACAAATAAAAGTAGTTGTGAGGAGCTGCAAGGGGATTTAGATAAAATATACGAATGGAGCACCAAGTGGAAAATGAAATTTAATATAAGTAAATATAAGTGTTAAATATGGGAAGAAGTGTGAATAGACCAAATTGGGAGTACAGGATGGGAGATAATATAATTAGCAAGGCCGAAAAAGAAAAGGATTTAGGGTTGATTATACAAGATAATTTGTCGCCAGAGAAACATATTAACAAGCTCTTTAGCGGAATGTATGCAATGGCCGGGAATATGAAAGTTGCTCTGAACTACTTGGATGAGACCATGGTAGCGAAAATTATGAAGAGTATGATTAGACCAAGATTGGAGTATGCAGCAGTGGTGTGGTCCCCGCATCTAAAGAAGCATATTCACAAGTTAGAAAGAATCCAGAGAGCAGTCACTAGATTGGTTCCAAGTCTCAGAGAGCTGCCATATGAAGGGAGACTAGACAAATTAAATCTACCGAGTCTAAAAGAGAGGAGAGAGAGGGGAGACATGATAATGATGTACAAATGCACCCGGGGGCTGGAGAGGCTGGATAGGGAGGATATATTAATTATGGATACAGGAATAACTAGAGGCCACAGCTACAAAGTAAAAAGACCTACCTGCAAGAACGATATCAGGAAGTTTAGCTTCCCCTATAGATGTATTGACAAATGGAATGGGCTGGAGGAGGAGGTGGTAGGGGCAAGGAATATCCATATTTTCAAGAAAAAATTGGATAAAAAGTAGACCGAGAGACGGGACAACACGAGCTTAGCTCAACTCCTGTAAACTACAATTAGGTAAATACATGCCTTAGGTAAGGACGCCCGGGTAGCTGCCCTTCTGCCGAGCTGTCCTTACCTAAGGCAGCCCGGGTAGGAAGGGTTAACCCTCTCACGACCATATGACGCAGAGGTTGCCAGATTAGCAATAATAAATAGAGTTCTCTCACTCTTATAATTACCTCTTCAAAATTAGTTTTCTGCCCGCAGCTAACTCAAAGACAACTGCAGAGGTTGAAGTAACTAAACTAAAGGTTTATAAATACCCCTGATGGTAACAAAGGCTTTAAAGTATTTCCAATAGGCTCAACACAGCTAACTCAAAGACAACTGCAGAGGTTGAAGTAACTAAACTAAAGGTTTATAAATACCCCTCATGGTAACAAAGGCTTTAAAGTATCCCCAATAGGCTCATCACAGCTAACTCAAAGACAACTGCAGAGGTTGAAGTAACTAAACTATAGGTTTGACTCCTGCAAGGAGATAAAGAAAACCTAATATTTAGTAGTGGCCCCGTAATCATTGACGATTATGCCTATTACATAAGGCTACCTCTTCAAACGCCCATAAGCGCAGTTTGAAAGTACCGCCGCAGACCTCAGAGGAACCTTCATCATAAGCACACGCTAAATCACTCATGGTTCGTCTTTATGATTGGGTTCTCACTACGAAGAGGGAGGGGAGTGAAAGGTACAGCATGGTGGACAGAAGAGGTAAGAATAGCTGTGGAAGAAAAGAAGAAAGCATATAGAGAGTGGTTGGGTAGTAGAGGGAATGAAGATTCCGAGAGACAGAAACGAGCGAGGTACGTGGAGAGTAAGAGGGTGGTGAAGAGAGTAGTGAAGGAAAGTAAGAGAAGAGTAGATGAGGAATTTGGAAGGAATCTGAGTGTAAAATGGAGGGAGAGTAAGAAACTGTTCTGGAAAGAAGTCAAGAAAGTTAGGGAAGGTAGCAAGGGAAACAGTAAGGGTGTGAAAGATAAGAATGGGAGAATGCTAGCCGAGAAGCAAGAGAGAGTCGAAAGATGGAGGGAGTACTTCAGTGAGTTGCTAAATGAAAGGAATGAAGAGCCAGCAAACATAGCTGGATATGGTATGGGAGGGAGAAGAAGAGAAGTAGTGGAGGAGGAGGTGGGGATCAGGAGGTCAGAAGTGTGGGAAGCCATGAAAAGAGTGAAGTTGGGGAAAGCACCAGGAACAGATGGAGTGTGTGGGGAAATGTTGAGGTATGGTGGTGAGATAGTGATAGAATGGGTATGGAAAATGTGCAAACTAGCATGGGAGAAGGGGAGTGCACCCGATGACTGGAAGACTGGCATAATAGTCCCCCTATATAAGGGCAAAGGGGAAAGAGGAGTGTGTGGTAACCACCGAGGAATATGTCTTCTAAGCGTAGTAGGGAAGGTATACAGTAGGGTAGTGATTGAGAGAGTGAGAGTGAGAACGGAGAAATGGATAGGCGACGAGCAGGGAGGCTTTAGGAAGGGAAGAGGATGTGTAGATCAGATTTTTACCCTGAATTGTGTTGTGGAGAAGTATCTGGAGAAGAAACAAAAGGTGTATGTTGCCTTTATGGACTTGGAGAAGGCCTATGACAGAGTGGATAGAGAAGGTTTGTGGAAAGTACTTAGAATATACGGAGTAGAGGGCAAGTTGCTGAAAGCAGTGAGGAGCATGTATGAGGGTGCAAAGGCGGCAGTACGTGTGGAGAGTGAGCAGAGCGAGTTCTTTGACCTGAATGTTGGTTTGAAACAGGGGTGTGTGATGTCCCCGTGGTTGTTTACTGTATACATGGATGGAGTTATGAAAGAAATACTATCAAGAGCAGTGGATGTTGGTGTATCGCTGAAAAAGGAGGGAATTGAGTGGAAGCTTCCTATACTGCTGTTTGCGGATGATACAGTTCTGATGAGTGATAATGAATAGGAGTTGCAGGGTCTGGTAAATGAGTTTGGAACAGTGTGCGAAAAACGGAATTTGAAGGTAAATACGGGGAAGAGCAAGGTTATGGTCTTCGAAAGGGGTGAAGTCACAGAGTGTGAGGTGAAGCTGAACGGTCAGGCTATGGAGATCGTCAACTCTTTTAAGTATCTGGGCAGTGTGTTGAGTAAAGATGGGACTATGGATGAAGAGGTGCGGGAGAGGGTACAACAGGGGAAGAGGGTTGTAGGAACGCTAAAAGCAGTAACAAGAAATAGGGTGGTCAGTATGGAAGTGAAGAAGTCCTTGCATGACAGTGTGGTAATCCCGACACTGACTTACGGAAGCGAAGCATGGACGTTGGTTGAGAGACTCAGACCAAGAGTGAGAGCAGTGGAAATTAATTACTTAAGGAGTGCGTGTGGAATTACATGGAGGGATAGACAGACTAATGAGGAAGTAAGGAGGAGGTGTGGTGTGGAGGTAGATGTGCTGGAAAGTGTGAAAAGGAACAACTTGAGATGGTTCGGCCATATGGAACGTATGGAAAGCGAGAGAATGACTACGAGGGTGTACGAGAGCGAGGTGGAGGGACAGAGGGGGAGAGGTAGACCGAATATGAGGTGGAAGGATGGAGTGAGGAACTACATGAATGAAGGCGGTGCTGGTTGGGGGGAGGGGCGTCGACTGACTGGGGACAGAGGTGCATGGGGGCGGTTCGTTCGTGGCCACCCCTTCGGGGATCACGGCGTCAGGCAATAGATAGATAGATAGAAGATTTCCATATTCCGTGGATGTACTTTTGTGGATTCTTGGACCAGACGCTGGCTAGCGCATCAATCCACCTTCACTGATATATCAAGTATACCAAAATCCTAAACCTGACAAGCGCGAAATAGACCTAGGGGCTAGGGTAGTTATTTGTGCATTTCTAGCCTTGGATTCTGACAGAATTAGTTATATTTACAATATAGAGCATTATTTGTTTTCGGTATGCTTTTATTTTACATATATGATGTACTGTATATATGAACCTTCAAGAGTGCTAAAATAAGTGGGAAAAGCATTTGGGTGGTGAAAAACGAAGATATTGGCCACCCGGTCATAATCTCAGGCGAGAGAGAGCGACAGGCAACCCTCCTCTCTCGCTGTCTGTGAGGTAACTGAGACGAGCGGGGCGGTGTGGGCCGGTGTCTGGGTGTTGCATAACGATCTTTTCTGCAACCCACTTGTGCTACATTATTGCGGGAGAGAATAATAACCGATAAATGATGATAATAAGAGGAAAAATAGGTGATAATTGAGGAGGGGAGGGGGGTGGGTGAGATTTACATGGATGAGTACTGGAGGGGAATTATCTCACCTAGAGACAAATTCCTTTGTTTTGATAGGCCCTTTTTTTTTTTTGGAAGGTTTTTTTTATGGTCTTGCTTCCGTGAGGCCTATCGCGTTCCCTATAGGAAGCCTTCCGTGAGGCCTATCGCGCTTGCCGGGTTAATACATCAGCGAATGGGAAGGGGATGGTCGAGAGGGCCCCAGTCGTCAATGATTACGGGGCCACTACTAAATATTAATAATAATAATAATAATAATAAGCATGTTACTTATTTCTCATAAGCGCCAATTTTTCCGAAGAATTCACTAGCGCTCGAAAAGAGAAAGAAAAAAGAACAAAAATCAATGCATCAAAAGAAGGCTTATATACAACACACATTTAACAATCACTAGCAGTGGCAAAATAGCCTAAACTCTATAGCCATCTGTCATGACACCTCTCTCAAGATCATAGCTTCCCTCAAAGAGAAAAGTCTTAAGTTGTCTCTTGAAGCATTCAACAGAACTCAGTTGTCTCATGGACAACGGCAACCTGTTATACAACCTCGGAGCCATGTAGGAGAATGACCTCTCAAAGAAAGAAGACTGCTGGAAAGCCCTTGGTTCATCAAGACGAAAAGGGTCATTGTCATGACGCACAACTACACCATGGTGTGCCGGTGGGCGCCTGAGCAGCTCCGCAAGGTACCTAGGCTCACCAAATTTGAGAACCTTAAAAGTCACCAAACACAACTTAAATTCTATTCTTGCTCTTACTGGCAGCCAGTGCAGTTCTATGTTAAGAGATGTAGTAGGAGTTCTAGGTGGAACACCAAAAATTAGTCTTGCGGCCCTGTTAAGAACAGACTGAACTTTCTTCAAAATATAATTTGGAAGACCCACCAACAGGGCATTGCAATAATCAACACGAGAGAAGACCAATGAGTGAACCAACGTCAGGAGGCAACGTCTGGTTATAAACGGCTTCACCAAATAGAGATTTCTAATGTGCAAGTAACAACTTTTAACTATCTGATTTACATGCTCTTTGAAATCTAATCGGGAGTTCACATATACACCCAGATTTCGAACAGAGTTGGCCGGTCGCAGCTGAGATCCACCCACATTGATGGAGAGGGCACCTACTATATCATCAGCTCTTCTATTTCCTCGGATGATGAGAATATCAGTTTTACCATCATTTAGTTTAAGTTTTCTCGCTCTCATCCACTTCTTGATATCAGACATCAACAATTCCATCTTACTCCGTATATCAACTATATTTGTGATTCTCACATAAATCTGGGTGTCATCTGCATAAAAGTGAAAGGTGACATTATGTGCACGAAGCAGAAGAGACAAACTGCTAATATAAATTATAAATAGGATAGGACCTAAAACTTATTCCTTGCGGAACACCATACTGCAGGGGTGTCGAGTCCGAGATCACTTGATTTACCATCACACTCTGGGATCTACCTGACAAGTACGACCCAAGAAGCAAGAGAGCGGAGTCACGCACACCACAATCATAAAGATCACTCAATAACAACTCGTGATCCACTGTGTCAAAGGCCGCAGAGAGATCAAGCAAGACCAATAATGAGGCCACACCATTGCAAATGTTCTCAACTAGATCATTATGTACTCTAATCAATGCTGTTTCAGTTGAATGATGCTGTCGGTAAGCAGACTGAAAAATTGGGATAGTTTCATTCTGCTGAAGTAGTGGTTGTAATTGGTCAAGTATTGCACGCTCTAATATCTTTGATATGAAGGACAGGTTGGAGACAGGACGATAGTTCAACATGTTCTCAACATCAAGTCCAGGTTTCTTTAGAGTAGGTCGGAGTAGTGCATGCTTTTCAGAATGTGGGAAGCTACCTTCAGAGAAGCACTTATTAATTATTTTGGAAATAAACTCAACTGTGTGATCATAGACTCTTGGTAGCTTGGAAACATTTATGGGATCCAACGGGCAAAATGTTTTATTGAGGTTTCTTATGTAGGACGAGATCATGTCCACCTCTACTGAGTGAAAGGATGAGAGGACATTATTAGGAATGTGTCGGGGTTGGAGTACAACTGAAAGTTCTTCACCAACAGAAGCATCATCCAGTTCCTGTCTTATGCGAGTTATCTTGCCAGCAAAAAATGCCACAAAGTTGGCAGCCAACTCGGCATCGGGTACAGAAGGTCTTAAGCTGACTCTTGTTTTTCCAAGTAAACTGTTTACAATTGAAGCCAACCTCCTCTGGTCGTTACCACACGAGTCAACTTTTCCCTGATAATACACTTTCTTTTCATCTTTGATTTTGTGGACCACAGCTCTTCTGGCTGACAGATATTGCAACCATGTAGAGTCTGTTTTATTTTTCCGCCATTCACGTTCAGCTCTTCTACGCGCTCTTCTAAGAAATTTAACTCGAGTGCTATACCAGGGCGAATCATCTCGTACTATGATTTTCTTCTCTACTTCTGGACAGTGATGATCGAACACTAATTTAAGTGCATTTCCATGTACCTCCACCAGCTCATCTGAAGTAAGGTTGAAAGTATCAATACTTCCCAAGTACTGTTTTACTTCACTGCTAGCCAAATTTAGGTCTGCATTTTTATAATTTCTAAATCTGATTACTTTTTCATGTGTGAGTGGCTTAGGGAAATCAAAGCTGAAAGTAATCAAAGCATGATCAGAGGTATTAGGGTCAGCATTCTCAACATCAACATCCAGAACACCACCACATCTTTATCTCCTTGCAGGAGTCAAACCTATAATTTATTAGTGGCCCCTCCATCATTGACGATTATGCCTGATATCTAAGACTGGAGGGGGACATTCGTAATCATATCATAGAATAGGCAGATAATCAAACAACCACATAGTATTCTTACTTTGTAAAACTGTATATTTATGTATAAACTTTATACAACATATAAAAAGGGGTACATGCAGGGGCGTGCTTAAAGAAGCCTGCTTGAGGAAAAAAGGTAACTATGAGAATCTGTTCACAGATCTGAAAGTTAAAGGCACCCCACTTTAAAGTAAGTGGTGAAAAAATAAAACTTATGTTTACATGTGCACATATAAACCCCATTATTCGAATGTGTATATTCCTTAAAATTACTCAAAATAGAATAAATTATTGTACTATCGCAGATGTACTTACAAAATGCTACTCGTAGTTGCAACTACCGAGAACTCTTAAAATTAAATAGCTTCAACAGTGTATCCCACTGAACTAAACCATTGTTGTACTACATCCATTGTACCTCAACAACATTTCCCGTAGGCATTACTACAGAGAAATTTTAATCACAACACTTATACATTGTATCACAGCTCGTATACTTTGTACATATCTTCCGGCGGGGTCTAGGGTGTCTTATGTTTCACTGACTGCACCCCCCCCCCCCCCTCTTTCTTAACCTAAATAATTAGTGACTTAGAGACCCATCTAGACCCTTTGCCGTAACGCTATACATGGCATTGATGGTTTGTCTAGTGCTACCGACAGGTAGCGAGTCAAAAAAGTATGATTTGAAGCCCATAGTTGAGTAGTAGCTGTCTTCAACAGCAAAATTCTTTAGAAAACGTAAAGATACTGCCCATTTGCGTAAATCATGGGCCCTACCCACTACGCCGGGATTACTCTCTTTAATGACTTCTACTAGCAGAGAAGCCATTTTACGTTTCATTAATCTTTTACCCGTACTCGATACCCATAAAGCACCTTGCTGGTTAAGAGGTGCTACTCTCATATATTTGGTTAAAGCTTGAACAGTACACAAATTATGGTGTACTTTACCCCGTTTCAACGCCGGCACCGTGAACTCTGAGAAAACATGTTCAGTGTTTCCACATAGCGATTTTGATAATTTAATTTGATTTTATATTGTCCTTGTCCCAATTTTGGTTTGTTTAGTTTGCAAGTTTTACATTTTAATTCATTCTTGGCGATGAACCCTGGGGAAGGAGCAATATGAATGCAATCGTTTAGTCTACCAAACCTTATGCAATTAGGGGTGTTGCTCATTGCCGCCAGCTCAGACACCCTGTTACCAGTTGCCAAAGCCATAAGGAACACAGCCTTTTTTAATAGCAATTCAAAATCTGCCGTATTCTGATACAGACAGGAATGAAGCAAAGATAACGCTTTGTCAAGAGACCAGGTAGGCATGAGCTGACGGGGAGGTGGGCGGAGTTTGAAGCATGCTCTCATGAAACCTGTTTCTTCCGCTTGTGGTATGGTTAGACCTGTAAGGTCAAAGAATGGCACCCTGATAGCTGTTAACCCGGGAGCTGCGGGGAGACTCTTAAGAGTTCCCCCGGCGGACTGCGGGAAGACTCTTGAGAGTAAGTAAAATAAAAAATCAACTTTTGACATCGAAAAAAAAAAAAAAATTTTATTTTTATTTTTTTTTGGCCCCTGGGCCATGCAAAATCTCAGTCCTCTACCTCCCCTCCTTCCCCACTTTCCTCCTCTCCTTCAGTTATCACCTATTTTCCCTATTATTCCCTTATTCTGAGGTATATTTTCGTGCTAACATTAGCGAGTTGCAAGCAGGGTGTTGTCATCACTGATGGCAAGCGAGTGCAAGAGAGAGAGAGAGAGAGTATCGATCGACTGTGTCTCAGTGGCCTTGGGGGAAATTGGCGGGAAAGCAGTTTGCCTCACCCATACATTATACAACTCGCGGGCTATATCTCCGATTTTGACCATCCAAACGCTGTTTTCACTCGTTTTATTGTTGTTTCAGGTTAATACCTTTATAATCAACCCATAATAGGCGCATATGGATAATTATTAATGCTATTAATGGTACAATGAATATTTTAGTGACAGAAACACCTCAAATACGTCAGCACAGGGGGACGTTTTCAATTACCCCCATGCGCACTTGTTAGGTTAAGTGATTTTTTAGAGTCACTACAGATAGAAGTTTCTGTTCAAACAAATAGTTTAAATAATTAAAAACTAATGCCACCGAAGGTACTGTCTGTTCTGTTCTATCTATCCAAGAAGTAAAGGACTGCCAATGAGATTGATATTGCCTCTTGGTAGATTGTGTGTACTGATTCATAAATTTATCTGTCACGTTTCTACCATACGGCGTTAGCCACTTGGCCTCCTGAATGTCCACAATGCAAAAGTCAGCGAGGTCTTTAGGTTGCCAATCGTGTCTAAGTGGAAATACCCGACCGGGAGCGACACCGGCTTCGGGCACCACATTCTCAATTGCTGGTACCACAACTGTGCCGGCCACAGGGGCGCGATTAACGAGACTACGCCTCGATAATCCTGTAGTTTGTTGACTACGTGGCACATTAGAGAAGCGTCTGGTGGCAGAAACAGATAAATGGAACTCCAACTGTTCCAATCCATCACCAATGCGTCGATTTGATTCACTGTCAGCATCCTGAAGGACACGTTGTGAATGTGGAGATTCAAATAAGACAGGTCTACGACCGGTCTTATTTCCCAAGCGGCTCGCTTGGTGTAGTGACTAGCGTCTCGGACTTCCACCCAGAAGGCCCGGGTTCGCGCCCACGCTCGGCGCATTAAAGATTTTTCACAAGCACCGAGTCGTTACCATCCCTCATGAGCAAAGGGATGGGGTAGTAGTACAGGACCCCAATGGAAATACGCCTAATCGGCCTTATTGAGCTATCCTTAGCTAGCTTAGCATGCGCTAGCTTTAAGAACTATTATTATTATTATTATTACTGTCCCTTTTTGGTACTAGAAAGTTTGGACGTAAACACCGGGTAAGTCGGGGGGACGGGGATAATGACTTCCTTGGTAATCATCTCCTGAACTAGTGACTCCACCTCTAAAGAAACATGATTGGCCGTTGTCGGCTGACGTAATCGAGGTCGCCGGAGCCACTGCCAAGTGATGCCTTTGCGTACCACAGTCCTCGCCCATGTTCTTAACCTCTGAAGTGCGCACGGGGGCAATTGAAAACCTCCCCCTGTGCTGACGTATTTGAGGTGTTTCCGTCACTAAAATATTCATTGTACCATTAATAGCATTAATAATTATCCATATGCGCCTATTATGGGTTGATTATAAAGGTATTAACCTGAAACAACAATAAAACGAGTGAAAACAGCGTTTGGATGGTCAAAATCGGAGATATAGCCCGCGAGTTGTATAATGTATGGGTGAGGCAAGCTACCTTCCCGCCAATTTTCCCCAAGGCCACTGCGACACAGTCGATCGATACTCTCTCTCTCTCTCTTGCACTCGATTGCCATCAGTGATGACAACACCCTGCTTGCAACTCGCTAATGTTAGCACGAAAATATACCTCAGAATAAGGGAATAATAGGGAAAATAGGTGATAACTGAGGGATAGGAGGAAAGTGGGGAAGGAGGGGAGGTAGAGGACTGAGATTTTGCATGGCCCAGGGGCCAAACAAAAATAAAAAAATAAAAAAATAAAAATAAAACAAATATTTTTTTTTCGATGTCAAAAATTTATTTTTAATTTTACTTACTCAGGAGAGTCTTCCCGCAGTCCGCCGGGGGAACTCTTAAGAGTCTTCCCGCAGCTCCCGGGTTAAAGGCCATGCCTGATGACACGCCCGGAAGGACCCAGTTAGCAGACTGGGGTTCGCCGGCTGGGCTACCCTAGTTTCCAACACGCCTTTGAATGGCCCCGGGAGTGAGAGAGACCTTAGTTTTTTGCTGGTGGAGGTGGACCCTTGGACGACTGGCCGGGTTTGGCTGGAGGCGGGCCCTGACCTGGTCGTTGGTGAAAGTTGTGGCTTTTGCCTGAAAAACTACCCTGTTTATACCTGAACTGAGCCTAACCCTGGGTGGAAGTGGACTTCGACTGATGAAAAGGCTTAGACCCACTAGCTTGAACTTTCGAAACTGGTTTGGGTTTAGGGAAAGTGAAGGTAGGTTTCGTAGGTTGAGAGGGACTTTGTTTGAATGCTTGTGCCATATTGAAAACAGTCTTCCAAACTGCTGGTGAAATCAAAGGAGTTAGAACTGGAGACAGAACTACTTGGCTTGCAATACGGTCAGGAAGTTTCTTCACTAAGAAGACCCGCAGATCCTGCCTTGCTCGAACTGCCTCTAATAAGGCCGTCCGAATATCTCCCAAAGGTTAGAGGTCATGATTTCTTGCCTACTTACAGCGAATAGACCTAAACTAACCTATAGTATCATCTATGTACAAGAGCAAAAATTATAATAAACCTTCTTCTATAATAGTAGTAGCATTATAAACGTGTATAATGGAGATAGTTCCACCAATTGAACACTTGGGAGTTTCAGGCTATAAGGAAGTTGGAGCCGTGAACATCGATACTAAAAGAGAAATACAGTACAATAATAATGTGGGTTTCTCGATACTAAAGAGAAATGCAATAATAATGTGAGTTTCTCTGATGGATTAAAAGTATGATACATTTGATTCTGTGTATTTATATTTGCATTATGACCGTATTTTAGCTAATAATTTTGCTAAATATATTGATGGCCACAACTCCAACTTCCTTATAGAACAAAACTCGCAAGTGGTCAATTGAACACTTGGAAGTTTCAGGCTATAAGGAAGTTGGAGTTGTAGACATCGATATTAACCCCTTGAAGCTCTGACGCATTTTAGCAGTATATTCTAACACAAATAATAAAATGAAAAAGAGAGTAAATAAAAATGTCTCCTTTGTCTTTCAGAAACATAAGTCTGTCTCGTATATGTTAGTATTTTATTGCTCGCTCGCCCCTAGCCACTCTCTCTCTATCTATTTATCTCTCTAATGCATCTAACTAACTCCCTTATGTGGTGATGGGCTGGTCTATCAGAGTGAGAACTGAGCGATCTCTGCCATACCCATAGCTTACTCTGACTGTTCCTTTTACTTATATATTTTCTAGATCTCAAGTGACGGCGTCTCTTGCGTGGATTGACCTCCTAATCTACCAAGATTGGAAGCCAAAGCGTCACATCTTTCCTTTGCCCCTCAACTTTCTCTTCATAATTGCTGAGGGGCACAGGGCCCTGGGTGGGGCTTTGGTTTCCCGGGCGTTTCCGCGCCCTCCTCAGCTCCCCGCCATGGAGTGGCTTCGGTCACCCAGGCTTTATTGTGGTCGGCGGGGAGGGTTCTGTGGGGGCACTCGGTTGTGGCCTTGGCCTTGCTCGGGGCCTTGGGGCTGTTCGGCCAGGCAGCTTGGGGAAAACAACAACAACAACTAACTCCCTTATACATTAACATAACTATGTCTTATTTGGACTTTTTGTAATCTATAAATAATTTCTAATGCGATGGAATTGAAAACAATATTATTCTTCTAGCACACAAATAATAACATGAAAAAGTCAATAAAAATGTCTCCTTTGTCTTTTCAGAACCAATTAAGTCCGTCTCATAATAGTTCGTGTTTATCGCTCACTTTCCCTTCTGCAACTCTGTCTATCTATCTATCTTGTCTTTTCAGAACCAATTAAGTCCGTCTCATAATAGTTAGTGTTTATCGCTCACTCCCCCTCTGTAACTCTCTCTTTCTATCTATCTATCTCTCTAATGCATCTACGTAACTCCCTTATACATTAACATAACTATGTCTTATTTGGACTTTTTGTAATCTTTGAATCATTTCTAATGCAATGGAATTGAAAACAATATTATCCTTCTAGCACACAAATAATAACATGAAAAAGAGTCAATATAAAAGTCTCCTTTGTCTTTTCAGAACCAATTAAGTCCGTCTCATAATAGTTCGTGTTTATCGCTCACTCCCCCTCTGTAACTCTCTATCTATCTATCTCTCTAATGCATCTACGTAACTCCCTTATACATTAACATAACTATGTCTTATTTGGACTTCTTGTAATCTTTGAATAATTTCTAATGCAATGGAATTGAAAAATATAATATCGGACATTTTCCGAATACTTATAAAAAGTCCCACAACGTCAGAGACTGTCGGAACGATGACGGAAATGTCCGAAATACCGAAGTGCATGTCCGAGAGGCCGTAGCCAGTCCGACTAGTACGGGTTTCCGACTTCTAGAGGTCCGAGATGGCGAGGGTTTACTGTACTATACCCACACCAATTTTCAGCCGCCTGGCTATAAGCGCGCGGTTTTGGTACGCGTTCAAAAGCTCTGCTCTTAAGAGTCTCCCCGCAGCTCCCGGGTTAATGGATATATAAAAGACGTCTGATTACTAGACGTCATTCCTAAGCTGCATAAAATTGTCTAGAGATAGCCAGCTTACGAGAAATAACGCCGCCTGGAATGGGCTGGAGGAGGAGGTGGTAGGGGCAAGGAACATCCATATTTTCAAGAAAAAATTGGATAAAAAGTAGACTGAGAGACGGGACAACACGAGCTTAGCTCAACTCCTGTAAACTACAATTAGGTAAATACAATTAGGTAAATACAAAAGTGGTTGAGGGGGTATTAAATTTTTTTTTTTTTTTTTTTTAATATACATAACAACTTGAACCTTGGTCGGCAACTCATCTAGGGGAGACAACCTTATACAAATCCGGGTGGATGGGACTCGTCAGCCTTGGTTGGCAACCTGTCTAGGGGAGTAAACCTTATACAAATCCGTACTGCTTACCTAAGGGTAAGGCAGGTTAGTGGATGGATTAGCCGAACACCACTGTAGAAAAATAGTGCTAACAAGATACACAGAGGGCCTCGGAGTCGGACGGATCCTAAATTGAGTGGTCAATCCTGTAAGTCCTTTACTAAACTGGCTCGGGTTGTCCCTCTCACAGGGAATAGGTCCGCTTGGGGGCATTCTGTGTATGGCCACCCTCGTAAGGGGAGTAAGGCGTCCGGCAATAGATAGATAGATAGATAGAACAACTTGAAAAAATAACAAAAAATATATTAAATAAAAAGAAAGCCCTTCACTCGTTCAGCACATTTAGTTAAAATGTAAAACTTGCAAACTAAACAAACCAAAATTGGGACAAGGACAATATAAAGTCAAATTAAATTATCAAAATCGCTATGTGGAAACAACGCTTACTAAAATTAAAATTATTAAATAAAAGAACACAATCCACCACATAGGGTGTACATTACTACAACTCGCAAGTAGTCAATTGGTTCCTGGGGATTTTTCAGTCACTTTATGGCGTCCGCCCTGCTTCAGTGCTGCATTATAATCCCTCTGGAATGGACAAGGTTTGATTTAGATGGAAAACTGAAAATAAAATAGGATACTGTACATAGTTAATTCATATTTTTTCACCAACCAAATTTACTTCTAAACTCAATTAATGAAATCAACAAATATATCAAGGGGTGACAACCAGAATTAGTTATGTCCAATTTAGCCATTTTTGACCAACTGTTCCAGTTTAGGAATTTGTTTAGTTTCCAGTCTCATAGACATTTATATCATCAACATTTCCAGCAAAAATTTCAAATATTGAATCAATTTTCGACATTTCATGAAGATTTTAAATCTTTAAGTATGATTATCTACAAACTGCATTTGTGGACATAACCACTTCTGGTTGTCACCCCTCGATATACATGTGGCACTCCAAGGACTCGAACCTAGGATACTCACACCAAAATTCTGCGCATTTATGCTACAAAGATGATCTCTCTGCCTGCCAGTAGTGGGGCCGAGGCCGCCACTATCGGCAGAATTAGATTGACATACATACATACATACATACATACATACATACATACATACATCAACTCCCTCGATCCAAGGCTTGTATTTACACGCCAATCGCCCCACCTGGGCATATTTAGCGATTAATCTATTGATTGAAAACTTGGCACAGCTACAATAAGGTCATATGGCGCCGGACAAGCTATAGTCTATTCACTGTATGTAGGCAAGAAATCATGACCTATAACCTCTGTAACTCAAAAACAACTAGAGTAATCGAGCTAATATTTCTACCATTTGGGATGAATCAGTCAAGGAATAGATGAGGAAATTTACAGCCAATTTGCTCTAGCTACAGAGGTTAGAGGTCATCATTTTTCGCCTACTTACAGCGAATAAACTACATATATGCGGAAAACTAAAACCTTAAAACAACATGACTAAAATTAGACAACATAAAAGCAATGCACATCTGGCGAAAAAATGCATTTAATTAATGTACTTAACCTTTAACTGTCTTGGTAGTGTAATGATTAGTGTTTATGATCTGTATGTGGTATCCCTGGTTCCAATCCCGGGAGGAGCACATTCTTTCATTAATTTCATTGGGAGGTGTTTGGTGTTGGCAGTGAAATAAATAAATAAGTAACACCCCGTTCTTAATAATAATCATCAATTACAAACCCCAATGCAC
>JBAKBP010006519.1:45000-109467 GCA_037953745.1 Lithodes maja | reverse complement strand
ATAGCACCCCACACCATACCCACAATCCCACAGCACCCCCACACCACACCCACAACCCCCTCACTCCCACAGCACCCCACACTCCCACAGCACCCCCACACCATACCCACACTCCCACAGCACCCCTCACCAAACCCACAATCCCACACTCTCACAGCACCCCACACCATACCCACATTCCCCCCACATTCTCACAACACCCCATATCATAGCCACACTCCCACAACACCCCACACCATACCCACATTCGCCCACACCCACCACCACACAAGAAGCGGCCCTCCAAGCACCCACAATAGAGCTGCCTGGACAAAGAACCCTCCAGGTAAACATAATAATAATAATAGCACTACACAGACAAGTCCACGATCACAATCCTACTTCAGCATATACATCTCAGAGGAATAAAGTCGTTAGTTTGGGCAGTTTGCGTATAAAATCATATATATGTTTAGTAGTTTAATGGTGTTGTGTGTATATAGTTTCAGGCTATTTTATGCAGGTTAGAAAGGGCCTATCATGTACAGTATATTAAGATAAGCAGATAACTATTGATATAAAAAGGTGCTTCTCAATCTTCATAACATTTTAAGGAGTTGTCTACTTTAACACACACACACACACACACACACATATATATATATATATATATATATATATATATATATATACTGTATATATTATATATATATATATATATATATATATATATATATATATACCAGTTTCGTGACGAAAAAGTGTCTGGTTTCTGTGTGACCTGGCATATCCACCTTTGATCCGAAGTGTGTGTGTGTGGTGTGTTTGTGTTGTGTATGTGTGTGTATGTGTGTGTGTGTGTGTATGTATGTGGTGTATTGTGTATGTGTATGTGTGTGTGTGACTGGTGTGGACAACAAGAAATACAGTCCAGTCAGGTGAGCCCGTGTCTTGAACTTGTTGGCAGCCAAGGCCGGATGTTGACTGGTACACATATACACCCACCCACAGACAGAGACACAGATAGATAGATAGATAGATAGATAGATAGATAGATAGATAGATAGATAGATAGATAGATAGATATATATATAGAGAGAGAGAGATACAGTATATACCGGTATATACACATACATCTCACACGCACGCACGCACACACACACACCTAACTAGTATATATTTACATTTAATTAATCGTACTACATACTATATGATATAGGTAGGAATATATTACTAACCTATACGTACCCAGCTCACTTCTATACACCAAAGGCCAATTAAATTATACACTTTTTTTTACTCTACCATATTTTGAGAACACCCTTTTCTTCTCTGTCTACCCCCACACACACACTCACACACACACACTCACCTAACCCGATAAACACAAATAAACATAAATACATACATGAATACAAGTGAAGTAAAGCCTCACAGTCCTATAGTGCCCGGAGTCCGATTATGGGGGGTCACCTGCTTTTTTTATCTTTCTCTCCTTTTCTCTCTTTCTCTGGCTTGTATCCATTCGGACCCATTCAGCCAACTGCTTTAAGACGTTTATCCCCACCCAGGTGTCGATTTCTTCCTGGCGAGCGATAGCGAGCCAGCATTATATAGAGAAATCCGGCTTTGCCGGAGACATTTTTCTACCGAAAAATTTACAAATTTAGCTTGCTGTCAAAACAAAAATATATATATGCTGGCTCGCTACCGCTCGCCACGAAAATATTGACACCTGAATGGGGCCGAATGGATACAAGCCAAAGAGAGAGGGAGAGAAAGAGCAAACAAGCCGGTGACCCCCCTTAATACAGTAGGTTATGGAAAGGTAAGGTACAGAAGCACCCAGATACTGTATTTCAGCTACAGCTTGGGTTGGAGAGTTCACTATACAGACATTGTGGTGGAATATTTGAATAGTTCTTCAGGATTCAGATTCAGTGTGTGTGTGTGTTTGTGTGTGTGTGTGAGTTTAGCGAATCAAAAGTATATTATTCATTAATGGTTAGATAATGCATGAAGAAACTTCTATCATATATAAAAGGATACACTTGATAGGCAAATGGGTAGAACAATATTTAGTCAGATATATATATATATAGAGAGAGAGAGAGAGAGAGCGAGAGAGAGAGGAAAAAGCCAAACTGACCATGCAAAGAGTGAAAGTGAGTGAGGTTGAAAGCAAACACATGACACGACGTGACCTAGCACACATACAGCAAGCAGGAGGAGGTCAGCACAGCCACAGGTCATAACAAGGAGGGGGGGGGGGGTCACAGGTGCTGGAGGAGGGTGGGGGGGGGAAGGGTCATATTTACAAATCATATATTGTGGTCGTAAAACAAGATCAGGATATGTTACTCAGAGGTGATTGTCCTCTTGTATACTCTCTCTCTCTCTCTCTCTCTCTCTCTCTCTCTCTCTCTCTCTCCTCTCTCTCTCTCTCTCAGATAACAACAGTGGGCTTCATTGGAAGATTTATATATTATTTATCAGTAGTTATGCAATTATATTATATAAAATAATCACACATTCCCGTTCTCCGCCCCTCCCATCTATATGTCACAAACCCCTACCTGTCACATACCCCCATTCTCTCCTCCCATCTACCTACCGACCTATCTTCCATATCCCCCCATACCTGTCACATTCATACCTCCTGCTATCCTCCCACCTACCTACCTACCTACCTATCTTCCACATACCCACTACCTACCACATACCCACCCACCCCTGCTCTCCCCCACCTACCTACCTACCAATCTTCCACATACCCACCCCTGCTCTCCCCCCACCTACCTACCAATCTTCCACATACCCACTACCTGCCACATATCCCTCTCCCCCCTGCTCTCCTCCCACCTATCAGCCCCCCCCCTCCCTTATACTGTATGTTCCATACTCCCTCCCCCTAATGACCTGTCCATCTACCACCCACCTACCTGTCACATACCCCCCTACTTCCCCCCCCCCTCTCTCTCTCTCTCTCTCTCTCTCTCTCATACACTCTCACTCACTCTCTCTCTCTCTTTTAGCCGGAGGGTCGAGCTGAGGGTGGGGAGAGAGCCTTCTACTTTGCTGTCTTTTTCTCGTACTATAAACTGTCCCTGTCTAGCAGTATTAAGGCCGTACTACCTATAGTCTGTTTTTTCCAGCTGATACAAAGGAAAGGAAAGCAAACAACAACATACCTACTGCTATCTCGTCGTCCTGATTACTCGGTTCTTACCATGATTTTGTAGCGAAATATGTTGCTAATTATGAAAAATTGGCAATATTAAGGGGATACAGACCTTTTTTCTGGACCCCCTTCTCCCTAATGTTTAGCCCCACTAGTTTTGAGATTTTAAGACGTTAGTTCCATTAGTTTGGGGATTTTATGACCATTCACCCCATTTCTTTGTCAATATTAGGACCCTTCGTGCCATTTAGGTGTTGATGTTTTCCTGGCGAGCGATGGCTAGCCTGTAATTTTAGGAGGAATTGGCCTTTGGCCGGGACATATTCTAACGAAAAATGTACAAATTTATCTTGAAGGGGGGTCTGGGGGGTGTTTTCTAAGCTTGATGGAGGTCTAGGGAGGAAACTAAAAACATATATGAATACATGAATTAATAGACCAAACAAACAGCCACTGTCCCCTTAAGACGCACAGACATAGCAGTATCATATATTTACATTAATCATCGAGAAGTCAGATGCCATAGGATGCAATTTACCATTAGCTGGGAAAAAGACTATAGTAGGGTCTGCAAGGTCTGTGTTATCTGTGTAACTCTGTGTAACTATGTATCTGTGTATGTGTGTAACTCTGTGTATCTGTGTAACTATGGGTATCTGTGTAACTCTGTGTATATGTGTAACTCTGTGTAACTCTGTGTATCTGTGTAACTCTGTGTATCTGTGTAACTCTGTATCTGTGTAACTCTGTATCTGTGTAACTCTGTGTATCTGTGTAACTATGTATCTGTGTAACTCTATGTATCTGTGTAACTCTGTGTATCTGTGTAACTCTATGTATCTGTGTAACTTTGTGTATCTGTGTAACTCTGTGTCTGTGTAACTCTGTGTAACTCTGTATATCTGTGTAACTCTGTGCATCTGTGTAACTCAGTGTATCTGTGTAACTCTGTGTATCTGTGTAACTCTGTGCATCTGTGTAACTATGTATCTGTGTAACTCTATGTATCTGTGTAACTCTGTGTATCTGTGTAACTCTATGTATCTGTGTAACTCTGTGTAACTCTGTATCTGTGTAACTCTGTATCTGTGTAACTCTATGTATCTGTGTTTTGTTTTGTTTTTTCTATATTCCAACTACTCCCTCTCGGGCATAGGCTGATAGCCTTTACACTCTACCGCTGAACACGGTGAGGCCCGTGAGGTCTTGCTCCAGCCTAGGGAGTGAGACATGTGAAGCTTCACGGCTCGAAGCAATTCCATCTCTGAAGCCGCTCCGCCCGTATGCTTCACAGTCTCATCCTCCAGGCTCGGACCCTCACTCTCAGAACGCCACCTATTGAGCAATTAACTCACTAGGCATTGCCCCCCTGTAGCATATTTTTGAATATGGGAATATTCATACAATGCTATTTAATCAGGGAACAATGAGGGTATTTATTTGGCATTTCGGTGTGCTGTGGTAATGCACTGATACTAGGTACAGCACAAATTCCATCCCAATAATATCTTCCCATTGACATATTGGGATTCGAACCCGGGTCCATTGGATTACCAGTCCAGTGGCAAGACCACTCTGCCACACCTCCCCTGTTATGTGTAACTCTATGTATCTGTGTAACTCTGTGTATCTGTGTAACTCTGTGTCTGTGTAACTGTGTATATGTGTAACTCTGTGTATCTGTATAACTCTATGCATCTGTGTAACTCTATGCATCTGTGTAACTCTGTGTATCTGTGTAACTCTATGCATCTGTGTAACTCTGTGCATCTGTGTAACTCTATGTATCTGTGTAAGTCTGTGTATCTGTGTAACTCTGTATCTGTGTAACTCTGTATCTGTGTAACTCTATGTATCTGTGTAACTCTGTGCATCTGTGTAACTCTATGTATCTGTGTAACTCTGTGTAACTCTATGTATCTGTGTAACTCTGTATATCTGTGTAACTTTGTGTAACTGTGTATCTGTGTAACTCTGTGTATCTGTGTAACTCTGTATCCGTGTAACTCTATGTATCTGTGTAACTATGTATCTGTGTAACTCTGTGTATCTGTGTAACTCTGTGTATCTGTGTAACTGTGTCTGTGTAACTCTGTGTATATGTGTAACTCTGTGTATCTGTGTAACTCTATGCATCTGTGTAACTCTGTGTAACTCTGTGTATCTGTGTAACTCTATGCATCTGTGTAACTGTGTATCTGTGTAACTCTGTGCATCTGTGTAACTCTATGTATCTGTGTAACTCTGTGTATCTGTGTAACTCTGTATCTGTGTAACTCTGTGCATCTGTGTAACTCTGTGTGTCTGTGTAACTCTGTGTATCTGTGTAACTCTATGTATCTGTGTAACTCTGTGTATCTGTGTAACTCTATGTATGTGTAACTCTGTGTATCTGTGTAACTCTGTGTATCTGTGTAACTCTGTGGATCTGTGTAACTCTATGTATCTGTGTAACTATATGTATGTGTAACTCTGTGTAACTGTGTAACTCTGTGCATCTGTGTAACTCTATGTATCTGTGTAACTCTGTGTATCTGTGTAAGTCTGTGTATCTGTGTAACTACATACTGTGTTGATCCATCAAACTACAGACCAATAGCTATAACTTCCACTCTTGGTAAAGTCTGAAATTATATTAAATAATCACATAATTAAGCATCTTGAGAATAATAAATTAATCAGTGATAGGCAATATGGTTCTAGAGTCTAGACGATGTCGATCAACTGCAGACATTCTTTGCCTTCTTACGCATTAAATCAACCAAGCTACAGACCAAAATGGTGAAACACATACAATAGCACTGGATAAATCAAAGGCATTTGATAGAGTCTGGCATCAATCCTTATTGTCGAAAATGTCACACTACGGCCTTGCATCATTAGTTCCACTAATTTCTTCTTATCTTCATAACAGAAAAATACGTGTAATGTGTTACGACTGGGGTTCAAATATATCAGGGCTCTTATTCATTGGACTAGTAATGGCATAAATGTTACAACGGAAAGCGCTAGCTCCAACCTCTGAAGTATATTCCCAGTGAACAAAGAACACAAATACTCTACAGAGTTCTATATGCAATAATAGGCTATCAAACTCTCAATAAATGTGTGTCTACTCTAGGCTTAATGTTATGTGAAAACAGCCTATTACTACCTATAACCGAAGGTGCTTGGTTACGGTATGCAAAGTAAGGTGGTAAGAGAAGTTACAGCTTACGTTACTTTAATCAATAATTGTCAGGCACTCCTGCATGAAAGAAAGTGCACTAAAGTCCTTCAACACTAACAAGGAATCTTCTTTAAATGTTAGATGCTATAAAGATGCTCGTATCGGAAATGGAACCCAAAAAGGCAGGCAGTGGAACAATGCTCGTGCAGGCTATGCACACAAAAAGGCAGAATATATAATGCCGTCGGAGCCAAGAATATCCTAAACACTACAACACTAATAATAATCGCCACGACAATGCAGTATTCCTATCAACAAAAAGAGCCTAAGTCGTTTGTGTCTCAATACATCAAACTAGGCTGCGAAATGCTTGTGTAATCATAAATGGGTATGCATAAAAAGAGTAATTAGGTTAATATACTTAATGTCTACTGTGACTGATAAAGTCTAGCTGGATTCAATGATACGAGATACTGGTGCGCATGGCATGCTGCATAGCCTAGTGCAAATCTCAAGTCTGTGCGTCAAATATTACGTTATAATGAAGGGTAGCTCTCTTGAGAAACCTTAATACCGAAGTATTAAGCGTTCTCCTGGCGTACCTCAAAGACAAACAATCGAGACTAGAACAGTGCAGAATGGTATAGGCAAAAAACCCTCATTCGTGCATGCTCTACTCTCAATGGCACACAGACTAGAATTTACTCAATCAACTCCAGTTCTCAGGTATGTCGTGCCGCTTTTAACTAAAACCAGCACTCATAGGAAACAATACCTATTATATCAGACTCCTAGTCTAGCATTATCTAATCCAGCAGAACACTAATAATTATAGGAAGCGGCAATATGAAAGCCAACCAATGCTTCGTGATCCACTTATCTTAACAACTAACATACATAGGCTATATCAGACCTTAACACACAATACAACTGGCCAGCATGAAGCTGATTTTGCAGAGTTAACCAGAGGGGGTATAATATTAATAAAAGGTGGTGAAAGATATGGAAAATGAGAGAGATAGGCAGAGGAAAAGATTCTCAGGTACGGAGCGGGGATAGATAGCAAGGGAAAAAAGATGGGTGTGTTCTAGAAACCAGATCTGAGGGAGAGAGTGGCGAGGAACTGTATATATACTCACACTAGCTCGGGCCGCGTGGGAAAAAAGGCGGTTACAAGTCGACTAACCACTAACAAAGCTTGCAGCATGGTAAGGACCTCCCTCCACCAACCCCCGCGAGGCAGCCAGCCGTGACGTCATCGAGCGGGACAAAAAACACTGCGCGCCCCCTCTCACTCTGTTCTACTCTCTCTCTCTCTCCCAGATCCCATCATTACTAGTTAATGATAAAACATATACTTTACAATTAAATATATAAAGCCTTGACATGGGCGAAAACAAAGAGCCTTTCTGGACTGCCCATGACACGAGCTTTCATATGAAATAAAGCACACTCTAATACATAAACTGTAGCCCCATCTACTGCCCTGGCGATCCTAGTGAGTCACTGTAGGACAAGCCATGCGGTTCTAACGGAGTGGTCAACGTCACACCGCCCCCAAGATTTTTCTCAGAGGCCCCAAGGCTCACAAAAATCTGATGGTTAGAACCCATGCTATATCTCCACTTCCCATCACCCAGCGGCAGTAAAATATCTGGCACAGTTCTTCAACAAAACATTTTTTTTAAATTATAACCCTCCCAACACAATAGGTTAAATTATATGTAGTTATGCTCCTCAAGAGCGGGCTTCTCTAGCCCAGCCTTCTGAGAGGAGTGCAACTCAGAATTACTGCTATAACATACTGAAAAAAATTCAACTATCAAAGAAAGTTTTTTATTTGATTTTTATGTTTATAATTTGTTTATTTCGGCTGCACTATAGGGGCAAGCCTAGTTGTTTTCCTTCTATACCAAACGCTCAACTCCTGCTTTACGACCCAATACGCTGGGCTACAACCGCGAGCCAACAAGCACCAAGCGCAAAATACTATTCAAACTAAAGCAGGAGGCTACCCGTGTGTCAATCTACCCAGGATCATATACCCTTGAACGACCATCTGCAACCACGTTGTCACAACCGGCAATATGGCGTATGTCCAGGTTATATACCAATAACCTTAGTGACCACCTGGTCAGCCTCATATTCCGATTGTGAAACTGGTCCAAGAACTTGAGAGGATGATGATCTGGGTAAACTACAACGACCGGACCATAGGCTGGAACACAGACCTCGAAATGCCTCAGAGCAAGTACAACCGCCAGCAGCTCCTCCTCGACAACAGAGCAGCTCCCCTGGGCCGAATTGTACTTCTCCGAGCAGAAACTAACAGGATGCTCCAGCTCATCATCGTCCTTTTCCACAAGGACGGCACCAGCCCCCACACCACTAGCCTCCGTTGCTAGTTGGAAAGGTAGGCTAAAGTCAGGGGCCCTGAGGATCGGGTGAGTGCACAACAGGTGTTTTACTTCTCTAAACACCTTCTCACACTCAGGCGCCCAATTGAACTTCTTATCCTTCCAGTTATCCTCCACCTGAGCTTGACTGTCCCGTTCTCCTTCTCCACCTTGACTGCTAAACGTAATCACAGGCACAGTGAGAGGCTCAGGGGGGTGCTTCCCATACTCCTTCATGGGATTAACATGACATAACTGATTGCGCTTCCGTCTGTCTGGAGTGGCTACCAAGTAAACCAGGTCCGATAGCTCCTCCACCACCCTATAAGGACCAGTGTACTTCGCGGATAAGGGGTGACCTACAAGGGGCAGTAGAATCAACACCTCCTGACCCACGTGAAACTCCCTGAGTTCAACCTTGAGGTCGTACCTGTCCTTCATGAGGGCCTGAGAGCTAGTCAAATTACGGCCAGCCAATTCCAGACTGTGCAACACCCGTTCTCGACTGTTGAGGACACACTTGAGCATAGAACAAGGTTTTTCTGCGCCCTCCCATACTTCTTCAACCATATGGAGAGGCCCTCTGACACGGTGTCCAAAGACGAGCTCATCAGGGCCGAATCCCAAACTCTCCCCAGGTACCTCCCACACAGCAAACAAAACCTGCGGGTAACCATACCGGGAAAAATACACTAGCAAGCCTCGGACCACCGTCTTCGCTGACCCATTTCTCATAGGGTACGCGTCAGGGTACCTCGTTGCTACATCTCTCGACTGTGCAACACTGTCCTCCTTCAACTCGACAGCACCGGTACCACATTCAAGAACCTCCGGGTCTTCCAATTGCAACTTACGAATGTCCGAAGGAGCAAGCCTATCCAAGTGTTTGCGAAACAACTCATGCCCCCCTCCTACATTAAGTTTGGCCTCCCGTTGCTCTCTCTCTGCGTACCGTTGCTGTCTCATCGTCTTTTTAAGCCCATCCACTGCCTTCTCAGGAACAGTTAATGGGTCTTCTCTAGACTCGAAATGTGGTCCTAATAATGAGTCCCCGAGAATGTCCGCTGATACTAAACTCTCAACCGCATCAACTTTCAACCCCTTCTCGGTACCCTTCCTCCGCTGATCTGAAGATTGTTGACCAGAATGTGACTCCCTGGAGGCAGGATCTCCGGTGACAACACACGCCATAGGCTGCACCGGACACTTCTCAACCCACTCCTGCTCCTCCCCACTCACGTCGGCCGGCTTCTCGGCAACGACCAAGGGTGGAGCCTCAGAAGTAGGTCCCGCAAAGTCGTTGCCGAGAAGGAGGTCGACGCCCCCAACAGGCAACTTCTCCACAATTCCTACATCCAGGTCACGAGTCACACCATCAACTTCCACCTTCATTCTTACAAGCGGGTATGACCTTGTTGCATTAACTCCCTGAACCACAACCACCCGCGCCGTATTGACAGGTTTACCAGTGAAATTTCTCAACAGTGTTTGCGATGCCCCAGTGTCACGCAAAATTCTCACCTCATGTCCTCTACCCCCCCACTCCACACAACCGAGTCCCCTGTGGTCACTAAAGGCATCACGGACAGGGAATAAGCCTTCCGGATCCTTCTGCACTGGCAGTGTATTTACCTCGGAAGAAATGCCTCTAACAAACTCCGATGTCCTCTTGAACACTCCAATGCCGTGAGCAAAAGACACGGCTGCCGGAGGAGGTCGACTAGGGCACTCATTTGCCTTATGACCCTCCTGGTGGCAACTAAAACACATAAATTTCGGTTTCGGCTTATACTGTGATGTAAAAGGCCCCTGACTTTTCACATACGGTGTGGTGTAAGGTTTGGATTCAGTTTTAGTTTCATGGCTCTTCTGTTTAAATGTGTCATTGTTACGGGGAGGGGGAGGATAACGGTCCTTAGCACTTACATCATACTTCTGTGAGGAGCCGCAACCCCGAATCAACGACAGCCGTCGATCAGCCATTTCTGCTGCTTCGACTAGAGTTCTTGGGTTTTTCTCCTTCAAGTTCAAAGTTAGATCACCGCCCGTGCTCTTAAAGAACTGCTCCAACATCATTAACTGCTTAATTTCATCAAATGTTGTGACCTTCTCAGATCGGAGCCAGTTCCCCATAGCATCGGACAAGTTCCGGGCGTGTTCCAAAAAGGTGCTATCTCTTCCCTTAGTTACACCCCGGAACTTCAAACGGTACGTTTCTGGTTGCAATTCGTAAGCCCTCAGGACAGCCTCCTTGAGATCCTCATACACAATACATGACTCCAAAGGTAACGCATCGTAGGCTTTAAGACCCTTGCCTCTTATTCTAGAGGATAAAAGTGCTGCCCATTTATTCTCTGGCCACTGGTGTTCCTGGCACTTCTTCTCAAAGCGTGCGAAAAATTCTGTTACCCCACTCTCATCAAACACCGGAACCAGTTTCCATAAGTGCGAGACAGACTGATCAGGAACACGGTTACGGTTTAAAATTACCGGTGGTCCCCCCAGGGGCAACCCACCCTGATTAACCATTTCACCATACTGCTGTTCCTCAGTCTCGACATTACGTACTGTGTCTCCATTCTCCTCTGATCCGGTATAAGACATGATGCTCACACAAATTTCTCACCACAATATTCAGAAAAGAAGCACCCCAAACTCTTATACCTCGATATACACACACAAATTCTCGGAAATACTCAAGGGCTATACTATGTTGCAAAAAAAAAAAAAAAATCTTGCTGATCCCCGCAAAATATTCTCCAAAACAACAAATGTTCCCTGCTAATAAATGTAGGTTCACCAAATCCTAGGTAAGGTCGCCATTTGTTACGACTGGGGTTCAAATATATCAGGGCTCTTATTCATTGGACTAGTAATGGCATAAATGTTACAACGGAAAGCGCTAGCTCCAACCTCTGAAGTATATTCCCAGTGAACAAAGAACACAAATACTCTACAGAGTTCTATATGCAATAATAGGCTATCAAACTCTCAATAAATGTGCGTCTACTCTAGGCTTAATGTTATGTGAAAACAGCCTATTACTACCTATAACCGAAGGTGCTTGGTTATGGTATGCAAAGTAAGGTGGTAAGAGAAGTTACAGCTTACGTTACTTTAATCAATAATTGTCAGGCACTCCTGCATGAAAGAAAGTGCACTAAAGTCCTTCAACACTAACAAGGAATCTTCTTTAAATGTTAGATGCTATAAAGATGCTCGTATCGGAAATGGAACCCAAAAAGGCAGGCAGTGGAACAATGCTCGTGCAGGCTATGCACACAAAAAGGCAGAATATATAATGCCGTCGGAGCCAAGAATATCCTAAACACTACAACACTAATAATAATCGCCACGACAATGCAGTATTCCTATCAACAAAAAGAGCCTAAGTCGTTTGTGTCTCAATACATCAAACTAGGCTGCGAAATGCTTGTGTAATCATAAATGGGTATGCATAAAAAGAGTAATTAGGTTAATATACTTAATGTCTACTGTGACTGATAAAGTCTAGCTGGAGTCAATGATACGAGATACTGGTGCGCATGGCATGCTGCATAGCCTAGTGCAAATCTCAAGTCTGTGCGCCAAATATTACGTTATAATGAAGGGTAGCTCTCTTGAGAAACCTTAATACCGAAGTATTAAGCGTTCTCCTGGCGTACCTCAAAGACAAACAATCGAGACTAGAACAGTGCAGAATGGTATAGGCAAAAAACCCTCATTCGTGCATGCTCTACTCTCAATGGCACACAGACTAGAATTTACTCAATCAACTCCAGTTCTCAGGTATGTCGTGCCGCTTTTAACTAAAACCAGCACTCATAGGAAACAATACCTATTATATCAGACTCCTAGTCTAGCATTATCTAATCCAGCAGAACACTAATAATTATAGGAAGCGGCAATATGAAAGCCAACCAATGCTTCGTGATCCACTTATCTTAACAACTAACATACATAGGCTATATCAGACCTTAACACACAATACAACTGGCCAGCATGAAGCTGATTTTGCAGAGTTAACCAGAGGGGTATAATATTAATAAAAGGTGGTGAAAGATATGGAAAATGAGAGAGATAGGCAGAGGAAAAGATTCTCAGGTACGGAGCGGGGATAGATAGCAAGGGAAAAAAGATGGGTGTGTTCTAGAAACCAGATCTGAGGGAGAGAGTGGCGAGGAACTGTATATATACTCGCACTAGCTCGAGCCGCGTGGGAAAAAGGCGGTTACAAGTCGACTAACCACAAACAAAGCTTGCAGCATGGTAAGGACCTCCCTCCACCAACCCCCGCGAGGCAGCCAGCCGTGACGTCATCGAGCGGGACAAAAAACACTGCGCGCCCCCTCTCACTCTGTTCTACTCTCTCTCTCTCTCCCAGATCCCATCATTACTAGTTAATGATAAAACATATACTTTACAATCAAATATATAAAGCCTTGACATGGGCGAAAACAAAGAGCCTTTCTGGACTGCCCATGACACGAGCTTTCATATGAAATAAAGCACACTCTAATACATAAACTGTAGCCCCATCCACTGCCCTGGCGATCCTAGTGAGTCACTGTAGGACAAGCCATGTGGTTCTAACGGAGTGGTCAACGTCACAAATGGTAGATGGCCTTTATTCTCAATTTCACTCAATAAATGCTGGTGTTCCCCAGGGATCAGTTTTGGCCCCAACTCTGTTCCTCATTCATATCAATGATCTCATATCTACCACTCAAAATCCAATACATTCCTACGCAGATGACTCAACACTCCACAGTTCCTTCACATTTACCAATTCTTTCACCCAACCCGATCTTATAAATTCAAAAATAAACACTGCAATTTCTCTGAACCAGGACCTTTCTAGAATTAATGAATGGGGACAAAAGAATCTAGTTTCCTTTAATGCACAGAAAATCAAGTACATTCAATTTTCTAACCGACAGAATCTCACTGACTCCCATATTTTTTTAATGATGTAAATATTCCCACTTCCCCTAGTATTGACATTCTCGGTGTAACATTAACTACTAACTTGAGCTGGACACATTATGTTAGAAGCATTGCTAAGAATGCCTCTAAAAAACTGGGACTCCGGTACAGACTACAGAGTTCGAGAATTCTTCACTGACGAGCAGTTGGCCGTAATATATAAAAGTCATGTGCGTTCTCAGATGGATTACTGTTCACCTCTGTGGGGTGGCAGTGGAGTGGTTGCATTGAGGCAGTTGGACAAAATTCAAAATAAAGCTATTAGATTAATCAATAACCCTGCAATCGCACAGGACCTTCCTACATTATCCATACGAAGAAACGTTGCATCCCCTGCATTATTCTAAAGATATTTTCACAGCAATTGTTCCGAGGAACTTGCTTCAATTGTGCCGCCTCTCCAAATCTTTCCCCGTAGAACTAGGGCAGCTGAGAGCGTCCATGAATTTACACTTTCTCCTCCACAATGCAGAACTTCTGCTTATCAGAATTCATTTATCCCCAGAGCTACTACTCTTTGGAATTCACTTCCCTCGAATTGCTTTTCACAAACTTACAATCTACAAATGTTTAAATCCAGTTGTTACAAACATTTTATGAATGGAGGATGCCTTTAGGCACATGGACCTTTTTGTTTTATCTGTTTTTCCTTCCTCCGTTCATTGTCTCTTAAAAAAATAAAAAATAATAAAATAAAATAAAAATGTATCTGTGTAACTCTGTGTAACTGTGTAACTCTGTGTATCTGTGTAACTCTATGTATCTGTGTAACTCTGTGTATCTGTGTAACTATGTGTATCTGTGTAACTGTGTAACAGTGTGTATGTGTAACTATGTGTATCTGTGTAACTCTGTGTATCTGTGTAACTCTATGTATCTTTGTAACTCTATGTATCTGTGTAACTCTATGTATCTGTGTAACTCTGTGTATCTGTGTAACTCTATGTATCTGTATAACTCGGTGTATCTGTGTAACTCTGTGTATCTGTGTAACTCTGTGTATCTGTGTAACTCTATGTATCTGTGTAACTCTGTGTAACTCTATGTATCTGTGTAACTCTGTGTAACTCTGTGTATCTGTATAAGTCTGTGTAATTCACTTGCTTGTTCGTCAAGGGGAATCCACGCAATGCGAGCTAAGCTCATTATTATCGCGCCTCCTTAACTGGGAGTGTATTGCGTGAAATGCATGTTAAGTGTTTATGTATCGTTGGAATGGCTGTGGATGTGTGTGTAGTCTGTATTTTAGCCAATTGGCGACATCTGGCTTAGAGTTAATCTGTACGATACCATTCTCACTACGGTACCAGTCTCACCCGAAGGCTTAGGTTGACCAGTAGCTTAGGTTGACCAGTACGATACCCATCTCACCTTGTAACCGATCACCAACCCCAGATGGGACGTCACAACTTCGTCCACTTATTCCAGGTTCCTATTTATACTGCTAGGTGAACAGAGGCTACACCGTTAGGAGACTTGCCCAAATGTCTCTTCCCCGCCCGGGTCTCGAACCCGGGACCTTCTGGTTGTGAGCCAGACGCGCTATCAGTTACGCCACGGGGAGGTGTATCTGTGTAACTATGTATCTGTGTAACTCTGTGTAACTGTGTATCTGTGTATTTGTGTAACTGTGTATCTGTGTAACTCTGTGTATCTATGTAACTCTATGTATCTGTAACTCTGTGTGTCTGTGTAACTGTGTATCTGTGAAACTCTGTGTAACTCTATGTATCTGTATAACTCTGTGTATCTGTGTAACTCTGTGTATCTGTGTAACTCTGTGTATCAGTGTAACTATGTATCTGTGTAACTCTGTGTATCTGTGTAACTATATGTATCTGTGTAACTCTGTATCTGTGTAACTCTGTGTATCTGAGTAACTCTGTGTATCTGTGTAACTCTGTGTATCTGTGTAATTTTGTGTATCTGTGTAACTCTGTGTATCTGTGTAACTGTGTATCTGTGTAACTCTGTGTGGCTGTGTAACTCTGTGTAACTCTGAGTATCTGAGTAACTCTGTGTATCTGTGTAACTCTGTGTATCTGTGTAACTCTGTGTATCTGTGTAAATCTATGTATCTGTGTAACTCTGAGTATCTGTGTAACTCTGTGTATCTGTGTAACTCTGTGTATCTGTGTTACTCTATATATCTGTGTAACTGTGTATCTGTGTATCTGTGTAACTCTGAGTATCTGCGTATCTGTGTAACTCTGTGTATCTGTGTATCTGTGTAACTCTGTGTATCTGTGTAACTCTGTGTATCTGTGTAACTCTATGTATCTGTGTAACTCTGTGTATCTGTGTAACTCTGTGTATCTGTGTAAGTCTGTGTATCTGTATATCTGTGTAACTCTAGGTATGTGTAACTCTGTGTATCTGTGTGTATCTGTGTAACTCTGTGTATCTGTGTAACTCTGTGTATATGTGTAACTCTGGGAATTTGTGTAACTCTGTGTATCTGCGTGACTGTGTAACTGTGTATCTGTGTAACTCTGTGTATCTGTGTAACTATGTGTATGTGTAACTCTGTGTATCTGTGTAACTCTGTGTATCTGTGTAACTCTATGTATCTGTGTAACTCTGTGTATCTGTGTAACTCTATGTATCTGTGTAACTCTGTGTATCTGTGTAACTCTGTGTATCTCTGTAACTCTGTGTATCTGTAACTCTGTGTATCTGTGTAACTCTGTGTATCTGTGTATATGCCTAACTCTGTGTATATGTGTAACTATGTGTATCTGCGTATCTGTAACTCTGTGTATCTGTGAAACTCTATATATCTGTGTAACTCTATGTATGTGTGTAACTCTGTGTATCTGTGTAACTCTATGTATCTGTGTAACTATGTATCTGTGTAACTCTGTATCTGTGTAACTCTATGTATCTGTGTAACTCTGTGTAACTCTGTGTATCTGTATAACTCTGTGTATCTGTGTAACTCTGTGTATCTGTGTAACTCTGTGTATCTGTGTAACTCTGTGTATCTGTGTAACTCTGTGTATCTGTGTATCTGTGTAACTCTGTGTATCTGTGTATCTGTGTAACTCTGTGTATCTGTAACTCTGTGTATGTGTATCTGTGTAACTCTGTGTATCTGTGTATCTGTGTAACTCTATGTATCTGTGTATCTGTGTAACTCTGTGTATCTGTGTAACTCTATGTATCTGTGTAACTCTGTGTATCTGTGTAACTATGTATCTGAGTAACTCTGTGTAACTCTATGTATCTGTGTTACTCTGTCTATCTGTGTAACTCTATGTATCTGTGTAACTCTGTGTATCTGTGTAACTCTGTGTATCTGTGTAACTCTGTGTAACTCTGTATATCTGTGTAACTCTATGTATCTGTGTATCTCTGTGTATCTGTGTAACTATGTATCTGTGTAACTCTATGTATCTGTAACTCCATGTATCTGTGTAACTCTGTGTATATGTGTAACTCTGTGTATATGTGTAACTCTGTGTAGCTGTGTAACTCTATGTATCTGTAACTCCATGCATCTGTGTAACTCTGTGTATATGTGTAACTCTGTGTATATGTGTAACTCTGTGTATCTGTGTAACTCTGTGTATCTGTGTAACTCTGTGTATCTGTAACTCTGTGTGGCTGTGTAACTCTGTGTGGCTGTGTAACTCTGTGTATCTGTGTATCTGTGTAACTCTGTGTATCTGTGTAACTCTGTGTATGTGTATCTGTGTAACTCTGTGTATCTGTGTATCTGTGTAACTCTATGTATCTGTGTAACTCTGTGTATCTGTGTAACTATATGTATCTGTGTAACTCTGTGTATCTGTGTAACTCTATGTATCTGTGTTACTCTGTCTATCTGTGTAACTCTATGTATCTGTGTAACTCTATGTATCTGTGTAACTCTGTATCTGTGTAACTCTGTGTAACTCTGTGTATCTGTGTAACTATGTATCTGTGTATCTGTGTATCTGTGTAACTCTATGTATCTGTGTAACTCTGTGTAGCTGTGTAACTATGTATCTGTAACTCCATGTATCTGTGTAACTCTGTGTAGCTGTGTAACTCTATGTATCTGTAACTCCACGTATCTGTGTAACTCTGTGTATCTGTGTAACTCTGTGTATATGTGTAACTCTATGTATCTGTGTAACTCTGTGTATCTTTGTAACTCTGAGAATCTGTGCAACTCTGTGAATCTGTGTATTTATGTAACTTCATGTGGCTGTGTAACTCTGTATATCTGTGTAACTCTGAGTATCTGAGTATCTGTATCTGTGTAACTCTGTGTATCTGTGTAACTGTGTATCTGTGTAACTCTATGTATCTGTGTAACTCTGTGTATCTGTGTATTTGTGTAACTCTGTGTATCTGCGTAACTCTGTGTATCTGTGTAACTCTATGTATCTGTGTATCTGTGTAACTGTGTATCTGTCTATCTGTGTAACTCTGTGTATCTGTGTTACTCTATATATCTGTGTGACTGTGTATCGGTGTAACTCTGTGTAACTCTGTCTATATGTGTAACTCTGTGTATCTGTGTAACTCTGTGTAACTCTGTATCTGTGTAACTGTATCTGTGTACTCTGGGTAACTGTGTATCTGTGTAACTCTGTGCATCTGTGTAACTGTGTATATGTGTAACTCTGTGTATGTGTAACTCTGTGTATCTGTGTAACTGTGTATCTGTGTAACTCTGTAACTGTGTATCTGTTTAACTCTGTGTATCTGTGTAACTCTGTGTAACTGTGTAACACTATCTGTGTAACTCTGTGTATATGTGTAACTCTGTGTAACTCTGTGTATTTGTGTAACTCTGTGTATCTGGGTAACTGTGTATCTGGGTAACTCTCTGTAACTGTGTATCTGTGTAACTCTGTGTATCTGTGTAACTATGTGTATATGTGTAACTCTGTGTAATTCTGTGTATCTGTGTATCTGTGAAACTCTGTATCTGTGTATCTGTGTAACTCTGTAACTGTGTATCTGTGTAACTCTGTATATCTGTGTAACTCTGTGTAACTATGTGTATAAGTGTAACTCTGTGTATCTGTGTAACTCTGTGTATCTGTGTAACTCTATGTATCTGTGTAACTCTGTGTATCTCTGTAACTCTGTGTATCTGTGTAACTCTGTGTATCTGTAACTGTGTATCTGTGCAACTATGTGTATCTGTGTAACTATGTGTATCTGTGTATCAGTGTAACTATGTGTATCTGTGCAACTATGTGTATCTGTGTAACTCTGTGTAACTGTGTAACTATATGTATCTGTGTAACTGTGTGTCTGTGTAACTCTGTATCTGTGTAACTCTGTGTAGCTGTGTAACTCTATGTATCTGTGTAACTCTGTGTAACTCTATGTATCTGTGTAACTCTGTGTAACTCTGTGTATCTGTATAAGTCTGTGTATCTGTGTAACTCTATGTATCTGTGTAACTCTGTGTAACTGTGTATCTGTGTATTTGTGTAACTGTGTATCTGTGTAACTGTGTATCTATGTAACTCTATGTATCTGTGTAACTCTGTGTGTCTGTGTAACTGTGTATCTGTGAAACTCTGTGTAACTCTATGTATCTGTATAACTCTGTGTATCTGTGTATCTGTGTAACTCTGTGTATCAGTGTAACTCTATGTATCTGTGTAACTCTGTGTATCTGTGTAACTATATGTATCTGTGTAACTCTGTGTATCTGTGTAACTATATGTATCTGTGTAACTCTGTATCTGTGTAACTCTGTGTATCTGAGTAACTCTGTGTATCTGTGTAACTCTGTGTATCTGTGTAATTTTGTGTATCTGTGTAACTCTGTGTATCTGTGTAACTGTGTATCTGTAACTCTGTGTGGCTGTGTAACTCTGTGTAACTCTGAGTATCTGAGTAACTCTGTGTATCTGTGTAACTCTGTGTATCTGTGTAACTCTGTGTATCTGTGTAAATCTATGTATCTGTGTAACTCTGAGTATCTGTGTAACTCTGTGTATCTGTGTAACTCTGTATATCTGTGTTACTCTATATATCTGTGTAACTGTGTATCTGTGTATCTGTGTAACTCTGAGTATCTGCGTATCTGTGTAACTCTGTGTATCTGTGTATCTGTGTAACTCTGTGTATCTGTGTAACTCTGTGTATCTGTGTAACTCTATGTATCTGTGTAACTCTGTGTATCTGTGTAACTCTGTGTAACTGTGTATATGTGTATATGTGTAACTCTGTGTATCTGTGTAAGTCTGTGTATCTGTATATCTGTGTAACTCTGTGTATATGTGTAACTCTATGTATCTGTAACTCTGTGTATCTGTGTAACTCTGTGTATCTGTGTATCTGTGAAACTCTGTGTATCTGTGTAACTCTAGGTATGTGTAACTCTGTATCTGTGTGTATCTGTGTAACTCTATGTATCTGTGTAACTCTGTGTATCTGTGTAACTCTGTGTATATGTGTAACTCTGTGTAACTCTGGGAATTTGTGTAACTCTGTGTATCTGCGTGACTGTGTAACTGTGTATCTGTGTAACTCTGTGTATCTGTGTAACTATGTGTATATGTGTAACTCTGTGTATCTGTGTAACTCTGTGTAACTCTGTGTATCTGTGTAACTCTATGTATCTGTGTAACTCTGTGTATCTGTGTAACTATGTATCTGTGTAACTCTGTGTATCTGTGTAACTCTGTGTATCTCTGTAACTCTGTGTATCTGTAACTCTGTGTATCTGTGTATATGCCTAACTCTGTGTATATGTGTAACTATGTGTATCTGCGTATCTGTAACTCTGTGTATCTGTGAAACTCTATATATCTGTGTAACTCTGTATCTGTGTAACTCTATGTATATGTGTAACTATGTATCTGTGTAACTCTGTATCTGTGTAACTCTATGTATCTGTGTAACTCTGTGTAACTCTGTGTATCTGTGTAACTCTGTGTATCTGTGTAACTCTGTGTGGCTGTGTAACTCTGTGTGGCTGTGTAACTCTGTGTATATGTGTAACTCTGTGTATCTGTGTATCTGTGTAACTCTGTGTATCTGTAACTCTGTGTATGTGTATCTGTGTAACTCTGTGTATCTGTGTAACTCTGTGTATCTGTGTATCTGTGTAACTCTGTGTATCTGTGTAACTCTATGTATCTGTGTAACTCTGTGTATCTGTGTAACTATGTATCTGAGTAACTCTGTGTAACTCTATGTATCTGTGTTACTCTGTCTATCTGTGTAACTCTATGTATCTGTGTAACTCTGTGCATCTGTGTAACTCTGTGTATCTGTGTAACTCTGTGTAACTCTGTATATCTGTGTAACTCTATGTATCTGTGTATCTCTGTGTATCTGTGTAACTCTATGTATCTGTGTAACTCTGTGTAGCTGTGTAACTCTATGTATCTGTAACTCCATGTATCTGTGTAACTCTGTATATCTGTGTAACTCTGTGTAACTCTGTGTAGCTGTGTAACTATGTATCTGTAACTCCATGTATCTGTGTAACTCTGTGTATATGTGTAACTCTGTGTATCTGTGTAACTCTGTGTATCTGTGTAACTCTGTGTATCTGTAACTCTGTGTGGCTGTGTAACTCTGTGTGGCTGTGTAACTCTGTGTATCTGTGTAACTCTGTGTATCTGTGTAACTCTGTGTATCTGTGTAACTCTGTGTATCTGTATATCTGTGTAACTCTATGTGTCTGTGTAACTATATGTATCTGTGTAACTCTGTGTATCTGTGTAACTCTATGTATCTGTGTTACTCTGTCTATCTGTGTAACTATGTATCTGTGTAACTCTGTGTGGCTGTGTAACTCTGTGTGGCTGTGTAACTCTGTGTATCTGTGTAACTCTGTGTATCTGTGTATCTGTGTAACTCTGTGTATCTGTAACTCTGTGTATGTGTATCTGTGTAACTCTGTGTATCTGTGTATCTGTGTAACTCTGTGTATCTGTGTATCTGTGTAACTCTGTGTATCTGTGTAACTCTATGTATCTGTGTAACTCTGTGTATCTGTGTAACTATGTATCTGAGTAACTCTGTGTAACTCTATGTATCTGTGTTACTCTGTCTATCTGTGTAACTCTATGTATCTGTGTAACTGTGTATCTGTGTAACTCTGTGTATCTGTGTAACTCTGTGTAACTCTGTATATCTGTGTAACTCTATGTATCTGTGTATCTCTGTGTATCTGTGTAACTCTATGTATCTGTGTAACTCTGTGTAGCTGTGTAACTCTATGTATCTGTAACTCCATGTATCTGTGTAACTCTGTATATCTGTGTAACTCTGTGTAACTCTGTGTAGCTGTGTAACTATGTATCTGTAACTCCATGTATCTGTGTAACTCTGTGTATATGTGTAACTCTGTGTATCTGTGTAACTCTGTGTATCTGTGTAACTCTGTGTATCTGTAACTCTGTGTGGCTGTGTAACTCTGTGTGGCTGTGTAACTCTGTGTATCTGTGTAACTCTGTGTATCTGTGTAACTCTGTATCTGTATATCTGTGTAACTCTATGTATCTGTGTAACTCTGTGTATCTGTGTAACTATATGTATCTGTGTAACTCTGTGTATCTGTGTAACTCTATGTATCTGTGTTACTCTGTCTATCTGTGTAACTCTGTGTATCTGTGTAACTCTGTATCTGTGTAACTCTGTGTAACTCTGTGTATCTGTGTAACTATGTATCTGTGTATCTCTGTGTATCTGTGTAACTCTATGTATCTGTGTAACTCTGTGTAGCTGTGTAACTATGTATCTGTAACTCCATGTATCTGTGTAACTCTGTGTAGCTGTGTAACTCTATGTATCTGTAACTCCATGTATCTGTGTAACTCTGTGTATCTGTGTAACTCTGTGTATATGTGTAACTATGTATCTGTGTAACTCTGTGTATCTTTGTAACTCTGAGTATCTGTGCAACTCTGTGAATCTGTGTATCTATGTAACTCCATGTGGCTGTGTAACTCTGTATATCTGTGTAACTCTGAGTATCTGAGTATCTGTATCTGTGTAACTCTGTGTATCTGTGTAACTCTGTGTATCTGTGTAACTCTATGTATCTGTGTAACTCTGTGTATCTGTGTATTTGTGTAACTGTGTATCTGCGTAACTCTGTGTATCTGTGTAACTCTATGTATCTGTGTATCTGTGTAACTGTGTAACTGTGTATCTGTCTATCTGTGTAACTCTGTGTATCTGTGTTACTCTATATATCTGTGTGACTGTGTATCTGTGTAATGTTACGACCGGGCACTCGGGTACACTAGGGCTCTTACACAGGACTCGAGTATGGCTCGCTGCCACAACGGAAACACACGATCCCAACCCCAGAGTACTGCCAGCCGAACAAAAAACGCCACTACCCTCCAGAGTTCTATCTGCTATAACGGGGTATACAAGAACTCGGTACTAGCGTTTCACACAACAGACTAATAACAAGACGGGAGTTATCTAGTCTGGTCAACAATCAAACAAAGAAGAAAGTACTACAACACTAAAGAATAGTGTTGGCCGAAGCCGAAGTAATCCACCCTTGAACTAAGAACTTAAGAAGTCCTCCACCCTCTACTTCGGATCGGCACTATTACGTTACGTTAAACAATAGTCCTCGAGCATCAAGCAAGGAATCTTCTGATAAGTTAGATGCTTCTCGAATACTCATAAGAAGTAAGTATCGGATTTTGAACAGCAATTTAATGAATAACTCACTGGTAATTAAAGGCTTTAAATTGACATAAGAAGAATTATAAGAATAAGCAATAGGATATGGCAAACATTAAGAAGAAGTACTCCGACAATGCACTAGCAATAGCCTACTAAGATTGTGCTCGTGGGCCACTAATCTCTGAAGTAGCTAAGCGTGCCACACATGAAATCAATAGTGCTTAAACAATACTATACATAAGGAGAAGCTTCAATACTATACTGTATCTGCTGGTCGAGCAAAGTCTAGCTGGGACATCTAAGGTTAAGAGACAATGGCTGAGCAAGCGGCTCGTAGCCTAGCGAGGTCCTTAAGACTGTGCGGCCAAATTACGGTAATTGACGGGATGCTCTCTTGAGAGATCCAGATCACTAGTATCTGGTTCTCTCCTGGCGATCCTCTCAAAGTCAAGCAAATGAGATAGCACAGTGTTGGGTGGCACAGGCAAAAGCCCTCACTCGCAACACAGTGCTAAACTCCCACGGTACACAGTCAGAAAGACCACCTAGGCGTTCCACGTCTCCGTTGCAATTGTACTGGTTCAACCGCAACCTAGTACTCATAGGAAATCACAACTCAGAAACCCTATCCCAGTCTAGCATTGCCTAAACCAGCAGAAAACAGGAACATGAATAATCGCACACAGGGAAATGCATATACGAGTGCAACAAACATCAATCAATCCTATTCTAGTTAACCCTTCCAAAAATAGGCTATCTAACAGGCACTTATCTCGTGAGAACTCAAGCGATAATACTTTGGCTGACTAAATCTGCACCAAAGGGGTCATGGAGGTTAAACAGGGACGAGAAGAGAAGAAGATAGGCTGTTCAGAGAGTAGAGAAAGTTCACATCAGTCGGAAGAATATGGATAGTTGCAAGGGATATGAGAAGTCGCTTTGCCTGATGAGTTCTGAAGAAAATGCGGCGAGTCTTCCCTTTTTATACTCGGCCCTCTAGCGGCATATCTCAAACTACTTAAGGACCGCCCACTGGCAATCATGACGTCATATTCTCTCTCAATCTGGGATCGACAAAGAACTTCCCACGCGCTGAAAGGGAGGAAGGGAGGAGGGAGGAGGGAGTGAGGCCTACACACCTCGTGGCGCGCTCACTGGCCGTCGTTACATAACTCTCTCTCTCATCATTGTATATAAGTCCCACACACAATACTTATATCTAATGATATAAAATAGAACTCGTTGACTTAGAAGAAAACAAAATACATAATGATAATACTTATAGTACAACGGTTCACATAAACTGAGTTAGGAAACTCTACACAGACTACAGCCAAAGTTCCTGCCCTGACGATCCTAGCGAGGGTGGGGCCTGACTGGGCGTTCTGTACAGCATGCTCATACTCGACATGCGTCACACCTCCCCCAAGATTTTACTTGCTCAACCCTGAGCTAAAATCTGATATACAGAACCCCATCAAACCCCTCACACCCAGCGACCGCATGGCACTAAAACAACGCTGAGTTTATCACTAAAACACATCTTATAAAAAAAAAAAATCACATTTCATAACTCCTCCCAACAATAGTAAAAGACATAATATCATGCTCCCAGAGCGAGCTTACAGCAGCTCAGCCGTTTGATAGTTCGTGGACTACTCAAACTTTATAGGCTATGACAAACTTATACAATTATCTTCATCAAAAAGAAAGAGTTTTTATATGATTTTTTATATTTTAATATGTTTTTTCCGGCTGCACTATAAGGGCAGCCTATTTTCTTCTATACCAAACGCTCAACAATCCTGCTTTACGACCCAATACGCTGGGCTACAACCGCGAGCCAACAAGCACCAAGCGCAAAATACTACTCAAACTAAAGCAGGAGGCTACCCGTGTGTCAATCTACCCAGGATCATATACCCCTGAACGACCACATGCAACCTCGTTGTCACAACCGGCAATATGGCTTATGTCCAGGTTATATACCAATAACCTTAGTGACCACCTGGTCAGCCTCATATTCCGATTGTGAAACTGGTCCAAGATCTCGAGAGGGTAATGATCTGGGTAAACTACACCGACCGGACCATAGGCTGGAACATAGATCTCGAAATGCCCCAGCGCATCATTGTCCTTTTCACTTTCATTCATCAGGCTCTGACACGTTGCTGGTGCATTCTTAAGTCCGTCAGGCACAACATTGCACTGGTAGGTACTCCCGTCCACAACAAAACCACATACCTCTTTAGCACGCTCGGACAAAGGTACTTGCCAGTAACCTTTTACTAAATCAACTTTAGACAAAAACCGAGCATTACCAATTTTATCAACACTATCATCAACCCGAGGAAGAGGATATGGGTTAGTTGGAGTCAAACCGTTTAGCCTACGGAAATCAATACAGAAGCGTACCTTGCCATCTGGTTTAGGCTGCAGTGTTACGGGGGAAGTCCATTTAACGGTACCTTTCTCTATCAACCCTCTACCGAGCATATACTCCAACTCATCCCTCAGAGCGGGTAGTTTTATGGGGGGCACACGGTATGGGATTGACTTAAAGGGTAGATGGTGCCCCACGTCAACATCATGCATAGCCTGAGTAGTGAGGCCTGGATGTTCAGCGAATACAGTGGGGTATAAACCGAGCAACTGACGGATAGCTTCAAATTGCGGCTCAGGCAAATGGGCTATAGCCTCGTCAGCCCTTAGGCTCGAGTTCCCCGCCCACTGATCCGCTGAAACATGGTGATCCCAGCTATCCTCCTCTGAAGCTTGACTGTCCCCCTCTCCTTCTCCACCACGGCCGCAACAAGCCAACACAGGGACAGTGAGAGGCTCAGAGGGGCGCCTCACATACTCTTTTATCAGGTTCACGTGACATAACTGATTCTTCTTCCTCCTGTCTGGAGTGGCAACAAGGTAATCTAGGTCCGAAATTTTCTCCACAATTTTATAGGGTCCAGTATACTTCGCCGACAAGGGGTTACCCACCAAGGGCAACAAAATCAACACCTCCTGTCCCACAATGAACTCCCGGAGCTTCACTTTGCGATCATACCTGTCCTTCATTAAAGCTTGTGACCCTGTTAAATTCCGACCTGCCATCTCCAGACTCTTAAGCATGCGCTCACGGCTTTCAAACACATACTTCAACAAGGAACAAGGCGGCACAGTTCCTTCCCAAATTTCCCGCAGCATATTAAGGGGGCCCCTGACTCGGTGTCCAAAAATCAGCTCGTTTGGACTAAATCCCAGGCTCTCACCAGGCACTTCCCGAGCAGCAAACAGTACATACGGCAATCCAAGATCCCAATCTCTTCCGTTATCAGCACAATAACACCTGAGCATGCTTTTAAGGGTGGCATGCCACCGCTCAAGCACCCCTTGGCTCTCAGGGTGATACGCTGACGATACCACCGCCCGTATTCCATGCTGTTGCATTGTTTGCTTAAAGAGATTGGAGGTGAAATTGGACCCCTGATCAGACTGAATCTCCTCCGGGTACCCGTACCTTGAAAAGTACCACAACAAGTTACTGACTACCGTCTTAGCCATGCCGTTTTTCATGGGGTATGCATCGGGGTATCTAGTGGCAACATCCATGATGGTTAACAAAAATTTATTACCAGCCTTTGTGGGAGGGAGGGGACCAACCATGTCAACAACAATCTTACTAAAAGGTGGCCCAATTACAGGAATAGGGTGCAACGGAGCTTTAGGAATAACTTGGTTTGGTTTCCCGACCCGTTGACAAATATCACATGAGTTTATCCAGGACTGCACATGAGACTTCATCCCCGGCCACCAAAACAACTTCCCCAAAGCCGCCACCGTTTTTCTTACCCCCAAATGTCCTGCCAGCGGTGTGTCATGCGCCAAACTCAGTAGGCTATCCCTGCACTCCCGCGGCACCATCAACTGGTCCACTACCCCGGACCCCATCTTCCAGCTACGGTTAGGGTCTTGAAAACGCCGATACAGGATGCCATCTAAATAAAAAAAATCTCCCGGCTGTGCATCACCGTCCTCGTCGAGCTCCACAGCTCCATTAGCACACGTTTGGAGCTCAGGGTCCTCCAGCTGCAACCGACGTATATCTGAGGGTGCCAAGCGATCTAACTGCTCCCGGAGCAATGCATGACCCTCCCCGATACTGAGCTGCTCCCTCTGTCTCTCTCGATGTTCATAACGTTGCTGTCGTGGAGACTCGTCATGCCCAGCCTCGTCACTCTCGATGACAGGCCCAGGGGCTACTCCAGAACTAAGTAATGGTGCTAATACTGAATCACCCAGGAGAGCCGCCGAGTCAAAACTCTTAAAACCAACTCCAGCTTTAGCCTCCTCCTGTTGATCGTTCCTCTGCTGGTCTGAAGACGGAGGACTAGGCTGTGACACTTTAGCTGCCCGAGCTCGGGTGACAGCACACGCCATGGGTTGTGCCTGGCACCGCTCGACCCACTCTCGCTCTTCCCTACTCACGTCGGCCGGCCTCTCGGCAACGACTAAGGGTAGAACCTCAGAAGCGGGCATTGCAAAGTCGTTGCCGAGAAGAAGGTCGACGCCCTCCACTGGCAGTTTCTCCACAATCCCAACATCCAATTCACGTGCCACACCATCCACCTCCAACTCCAACCGCACCAGCGGGTATGACCGAGTTGCATTAATACCCTGCACCACTACCACCCGAGCCGCATTTATAGGGTAGCCAGTCAAGTTTTTCATCAAAGTCTGGGAAGCACCTGTATCACGCAAGACCTCTACTCCATGCTTGCGCCCCGCCCACATCACGCAACCCCGTCCTCTATGGTCGCAAAAAACATCCTGAGCAGGGTTCGAGCCTCCCAGGTGCTTCTGCACTGGCTGTGCCTCAGCCTCTGACGAACTGCCCCGGGCAAACTCAGAAGACTTCAGAGACACACCAATGTTGCAGGCCAAAGACACAGCTGCTGTAGGTGGTTTGCTAGGACAGACTCTTGCAAAGTGCCCCTTTTTATGACATTGATAACACTCTAACTCCCCTTTGGGCTTCCCTTGGTACTGGGAAGGGCCCGGCCCCTTCTTAAATGGGACGGTGCTAGTCTTGTGGTCAGTCTTGGTATCATAACTCTTGTACTTGTTTGCATAAGATATATTACTAACTCGGGGGGGTGGGGCGTCACGCCCCTTGTTACCTGCCTCACTACGCTGGGCAGACCCGCACCCACGAATTAATGATAGCCGGAGGTCAGCCATCTCAGCTGCCTCCTGTAGAGTTTTTGGATTCTTTTCTTTAATAGTTAAAGTCATTTCTGCACCTGTACACTTATAAAACTGCTCGAGCAGAAACAGCTCCGTCAACTGTTCGGCCGTCTCAGCTTTCTCAGAACGTGTCCAGTTTGTAAGTGCATCTTTTAAGTCCCGGGCATGCTCAAGAAAGGTCGCCTCCCTAGTCTTTGTAACACCCCGAAACTTCAATCGATATGTTTCTGGTTGCAACTCGTATGCCCGTAGGACAGCTCTCTTCAATTCTGGGTAGTCAATGCAAGACTCGAAAGGCAGTGCATCATAAGCCTTCAGACCCTTACCCGTAAGTCTTGAGGAGACCAGAGCTGCCCACTTCTCTTCAGGCCAATTATGCTCCCTACACTTCTTCTCAAAACGATTAAAAAATTCTGTGACTTCAGTTTCACTAAATGCCGGCACCAATTTGACTAAGTGGGACAAGGACTGCTCTCTTACTTGGCCCTCACGGCCCATCCGAATCCCTGTCGACTCTGCACGAGTCTTATCTAAATCTATTTGAGCACAATACTTCTCTGAGTCGTACCTAAGCTCAGCCTCGTGCCTCCTAGTCTCATTCTCCTGCCTCCTAGTCTCATTCTCCTGCCTCCTAGTCTCATTCTCCTGCCTCCTAGCCTCAATTTTAGCAAGCTCAAGTTTAAATATCATATCTGGAGACAGGCAGGAAGAGGGAGCTGCCACTACTGAAGGAGGGGGGGCAAGAACTGGGGAACCACCATACGCACCGCCCGAGGGCACTCCAATCTTCCAATTCTCATCCCTCTGTGGGAGAGTGCTAACCTCCGGCAACTGAGTGGACGGCACTGTGGGAGTCGAGTGAGAGGGGATCTGGGGAGGAACCCCCCCAAACGCCCTCTCCTCCGAAACCCCATGTCGCCCACGCAACACCCAGGAAATCAGCTCCCCCTTGGACATCCCTCCTACATTGGATAGACCCAAAACCTTGGCTATCAGGTGCAAGCCATAAACATTCACCCCAGTCAGCCTCTCCTCCGTCACGTGGTACCGCTTACTCACAAAAAGTCTAGCATCCTCCTCACTAGTTACTAACGGCACCTCCTCACTTAGCATCTCTCGCTCCTCGTCAGTACTAGGGCCCGACATACTGAAGTTCACCAAAAAATTCTCGAGACAAAAGTGTTAAACTCCCTTATGCAAGCACTAATTACTAAATTAACTGGAGTCTCTTAAATGCTCTCCTAATTGCCTTACAAAAAAAAACCTTACAAAAAAAAATATTCTTCAATATGTACGCTAAAGTACGAACAAACAAATGTTGTACAACTCTGCAAAAAATTATACTGTTCACAAAATCCTAAGCAAGGTCGCCATTTGTTACGACCGGGCACTCGGGTACACTAGGGCTCTTACACAGGACTCGAGTATGGCTCGCTGCCACAACGGAAACACACGATCCCAACCCCAGAGTACTGCCAGCCGAACAAAAAACGCCACTACCCTCCAGAGTTCTATCTGCTATAACGGGGTATACAAGAACTCGGTACTAGCGTTTCACACAACAGACTAATAACAAGACGGGAGTTATCTAGTCTGGTCAACAATCAAACAAAGAAGAAAGTACTACAACACTAAAGAATAGTGTTGGCCGAAGCCGAAGTAATCCACCCTTGAACTAAGAACTTAAGAAGTCCTCCACCCTCTACTTCGGATCGGCACTATTACGTTACGTTAAACAATAGTCCTCGAGCATCAAGCAAGGAATCTTCTGATAAGTTAGATGCTTCTCGAATACTCATAAGAAGTAAGTATCGGATTTTGAACAGCAATTTAATGAATAACTCACTGGTAATTAAAGGCTTTAAATTGACATAAGAAGAATTATAAGAATAAGCAATAGGATATGGCAAACATTAAGAAGAAGTACTCCGACAATGCACTAGCAATAGCCTACTAAGATTGTGCTCGTGGGCCACTAATCTCTGAAGTAGCTAAGCGTGCCACACATGAAATCAATAGTGCTTAAACAATACTATACATAAGGAGAAGCTTCAATACTATACTGTATCTGCTGGTCGAGCAAAGTCTAGCTGGGACATCTAAGGTTAAGAGACAATGGCTGAGCAAGCGGCTCGTAGCCTAGCGAGGTCCTTAAGACTGTGCGGCCAAATTACGGTAATTGACGGGATGCTCTCTTGAGAGATCCAGATCACTAGTATCTGGTTCTCTCCTGGCGATCCTCTCAAAGTCAAGCAAATGAGATAGCACAGTGTTGGGTGGCACAGGCAAAAGCCCTCACTCGCAACACAGTGCTAAACTCCCACGGTACACAGTCAGAAAGACCACCTAGGCGTTCCACGTCTCCGTTGCAATTGTACTGGTTCAACCGCAACCTAGTACTCATAGGAAATCACAACTCAGAAACCCTATCCCAGTCTAGCATTGCCTAAACCAGCAGAAAACAGGAACATGAATAATCGCACACAGGGAAATGCATATACGAGTGCAACAAACATCAATCAATCCTATTCTAGTTAACCCTTCCAAAAATAGGCTATCTAACAGGCACTTATCTCGTGAGAACTCAAGCGATAATACTTTGGCTGACTAAATCTGCACCAAAGGGGTCATGGAGGTTAAACAGGGACGAGAAGAGAAGAAGATAGGCTGTTCAGAGAGTAGAGAAAGTTCACATCAGTCGGAAGAATATGGATAGTTGCAAGGGATATGAGAAGTCGCTTTGCCTGATGAGTTCTGAAGAAAATGCGGCGAGTCTTCCCTTTTTATACTCGGCCCTCTAGCGGCATATCTCAAACTACTTAAGGACCGCCCACTGGCAATCATGACGTCATATTCTCTCTCAATCTGGGATCGACAAAGAACTTCCCACGCGCTGAAAGGGAGGAAGGGAGGAGGGAGGAGGGAGTGAGGCCTACACACCTCGTGGCGCGCTCACTGGCCGTCGTTACATAACTCTCTCTCTCATCATTGTATATAAGTCCCACACACAATACTTATATCTAATGATATAAAATAGAACTCGTTGACTTAGAAGAAAACAAAATACATAATGATAATACTTATAGTACAACGGTTCACATAAACTGAGTTAGGAAACTCTACACAGACTACAGCCAAAGTTCCTGCCCTGACGATCCTAGCGAGGGTGGGGCCTGACTGGGCGTTCTGTACAGCATGCTCATACTCGACATGCGTCACAGTAACTCTGTGTAACTCTGTCTATATGTGTAACTCTGTGTATCTGTGTAACTCTGTGTAACTCTGTATCTGTGTAACTGTATCTGTGTACTCTGGGTAACTGTGTATCTGTGTAACTCTGTGCATCTGTGTAACTATGTGTATATGTGTAACTCTGTGTATGTGTAACTCTGTGTATCTGTGTAACTGTGTATCTGTGTAACTCTGTAACTGTGTATCTGTGTAACTCTGTGTATCTGTGTAACTCTGTGTAACACTATCTGTGTAACACTATCTGTGTAACTCTGTGTATCTGTGTAACTCTGTGTAACTCTGTGTAACTCTGTGTATTTGTGTAACTCTGTGTATCTGGGTAACTGTGTATCTGTGTAACTATGTGTATATGTGTAACTCTGTGTAATTCTGTGTATCTGTGTATCTGTGAAACTCTGTGTATCTGTGTATCTGTGTAACTCTGTAACTGTGTATCTGTGTAACTCTGTATATCTGTGTAACTGTGTAACTCTGTGTATAAGTGTAACTCTGTGTATCTGTGTAACTCTGTGTATCTGTGTAACTCTATGTATCTGTGTAACTCTGTGTATCTCTGTAACTCTGTGTATCTGTGTAACTCTGTGTATCTGTAACTGTGTATCTGTGCAACTATGTGTATCTGTGTAACTATGTGTATCTGTGTATCAGTGTAACTATGTGTATCTGTGCAACTATGTGTATCTGTGTAACTCTGTGTAACTGTGTAACTATATGTATCTGTGCAACTGTGTGTCTGTGTAACTCTGTATCTGTGTAACTCTGTGTAGCTCTGTGTATCTGTGTAACTCTGTGTATCTGTGTAACTCTATGTATCTGTGTAACTCTGTGTATCTGTGTAACTCTGTGTATCTGTGTAACTCTGTCTATCTGTGTAACTCTGTGTATCTGTGTATATGTGTATATGTGTAACTCTGTGTATCTGTGTAAGTCTGTGTATCTGTATATCTGTGTAACTCTGTGTATATGTGTAACTCTATGTATCTGTAACTCTGTGTATCTGTGTAACTCTGTGTATCTGTGTATCTGTGAAACTCTGTGTATCTGTGTATCTGTGTAACTCTAGGTATGTGTAACTCTGTATCTGTGTGTATCTGTGTAACTCTATGTATCTGTGTAACTCTGTGTATCTGTGTAACTGTGTATATGTGTAACTCTGTGTAACTCTGGGAATTTGTGTAACTCTGTGTATCTGCGTGACTGTGTAACTGTGTATCTGTGTAACTCTGTGTATCTGTGTAACTCTGTCTATGTGTAACTCTGTGTAACTGTGTATATGTGTATATGTGTAACTCTGTGTATCTGTGTAAGTCTGTGTATCTGTATATCTGTGTAACTCTGTGTATATGTGTAACTCTATGTATCTGTAACTCTGTGTATCTGTGTAACTCTGTGTATCTGTGTATCTGTGAAACTCTGTGTATCTGTGTATCTGTGTAACTCTAGGTATGTGTAACTCTGTATCTGTGTGTATCTGTGTAACTCTATGTATCTGTGTAACTCTGTGTATCTGTGTAACTCTGTGTATATGTGTAACTCTATGTAACTCTGGGAATTTGTGTAACTCTGTGTATCTGCGTGACTGTGTAACTGTGTATCTGTGTAACTCTGTGTATCTGTGTAACTATGTGTATATGTGTAACTCTGTGTATCTGTGTAACTCTGTGTAACTCTGTGTATCTGTGTAACTCTATGTATCTGTGTAACTCTGTGTATCTGTGTAACTATGTATCTGTGTAACTCTGTGTATCTGTGTAACTCTGTGTATCTCTGTAACTCTGTGTATCTGTAACTCTGTGTATCTGTGTAACTCTGTGTATCTGTGTATATGCCTAACTCTGTGTATATGTGTAACTATGTGTATCTGCGTATCTGTAACTCTGTGTATCTGTGAAACTCTATATATCTGTGTAACTCTGTCTATCTGTGTAACTCTATGTATATGTGTAACTATGTATCTGTGTAACTCTGTATCTGTGTAACTCTATGTATCTGTGTAACTCTGTGTAACTCTGTGTATCTGTGTAACTCTGTGTATCTGTGTAACTCTGTGTATCTGTGTAACTCTGTGTGGCTGTGTAACTCTGTGTGGCTGTGTAACTCTGTGTATCTGTGTAACTCTGTGTATCTGTGTATCTGTGTAACTCTGTGTATCTGTAACTCTGTGTATGTGTATCTGTGTAACTCTGTGTATCTGTGTATCTGTGTAACTCTGTGTATCTGTGTATCTGTGTAACTCTGTGTATCTGTGTAACTCTATGTATCTGTGTAACTCTGTGTATCTGTGTAACTATGTATCTGAGTAACTCTGTGTAACTCTATGTATCTGTGTTACTCTGTCTATCTGTGTAACTCTATGTATCTGTGTAACTCTGTGTATCTGTGTAACTCTGTGTATCTGTGTAACTCTGTGTAACTCTGTATATCTGTGTAACTCTATGTATCTGTGTATCTCTGTGTATCTGTGTAACTCTATGTATCTGTGTAACTCTGTGTAGCTGTGTAACTCTATGTATCTGTAACTCCATGTATCTGTGTAACTCTGTATATCTGTGTAACTCTGTGTAACTCTGTGTAGCTGTGTAACTATGTATCTGTAACTCCATGTATCTGTGTAACTCTGTGTATATGTGTAACTCTGTGTATCTGTGTAACTCTGTGTATCTGTGTAACTCTGTGTATCTGTAAATCTGTGTGGCTGTGTAACTCTGTGTGGCTGTGTAACTCTGTGTATCTGTGTAACTCTGTGTATCTGTGTAACTCTGTGTATCTGTATATCTGTGTAACTCTATGTATCTGTGTAACTCTGTGTATCTGTGTAACTATATGTATCTGTGTAACTCTGTGTATCTGTGTAACTCTATGTATCTGTGTTACTCTGTCTATCTGTGTAACTCTATGTATCTGTGTAACTCTGTATCTGTGTAACTCTGTGTAACTCTGTGTATCTGTGTAACTATGTATCTGTGTATCTCTGTGTATCTGTGTAACTCTATGTATCTGTGTAACTCTGTGTAGCTGTGTAACTATGTATCTGTAACTCCATGTATCTGTGTAACTCTGTGTAGCTGTGTAACTCTATGTATCTGTAACTCCATGTATCTGTGTAACTCTGTGTATCTGTGTAACTATGTGTATATGTGTAACTATGTATCTGTGTAACTCTGTGTATCTTTGTAACTCTGAGTATCTGTGCAACTCTGTGAATCTGTGTATCTATGTAACTCCATGTGGCTGTGTAACTCTGTATATCTGTGTAACTCTGAGTATCTGAGTATCTGTATCTGTGTAACTCTGTGTATCTGTGTAACTCTGTGTATCTGTGTAACTCTATGTATCTGTGTAACTCTGTGTATCTGTGTATTTGTGTAACTGTATCTGCGTAACTCTGTGTATCTGTGTAACTCTATGTATCTGTGTATCTGTGTAACTGTGTAACTGTGTATCTGTCTATCTGTGTAACTCTGTGTATCTGTGTTACTCTATATATCTGTGTGACTGTGTATCTGTGTAACTCTGTGTAACTCTGTCTATATGTGTAACTCTGTGTATCTGTGTAACTCTGTGTAACTCTGTATCTGTGTAACTGTATCTGTGTACTCTGGGTAACTGTGTATCTGTGTAACTCTGTGCATCTGTGTAACTATGTGTATATGTGTAACTCTGTGTATGTGTAACTCTGTGTATCTGTGTAACTGTGTATCTGTGTAACTCTGTAACTGTGTATCTGTGTAACTCTGTGTATATGTGTAACTCTGTGTAACACTATCTGTGTAACACTATCTGTGTAACTCTGTGTATCTGTGTAACTCTGTGTAACTCTGTGTAACTCTGTGTATTTGTGTAACTCTGTGTATCTGGGTAACTGTGTATCTGGGTAACTCTCTGTAACTGTGTATCTGGGTAACTCTGTGTATCTGTGTAACTATGTGTATATGTGTAACTCTGTGTAATTCTGTGTATCTGTGTATCTGTGAAACTCTGTGTATCTGTGTATCTGTGTAACTCTGTAACTGTGTATCTGTGTAACTCTGTATATCTGTGTAACTGTGTAACTCTGTGTATAAGTGTAACTCTGTGTATCTGTGTAACTCTGTGTATCTGTGTAACTCTATGTATCTGTGTAACTCTGTGTATCTCTGTAACTCTGTGTATCTGTGTAACTCTGTGTATCTGTAACTGTGTATCTGTGCAACTATGTGTATCTGTGTAACTATGTGTATCTGTGTATCAGTGTAACTATGTGTATCTGTGCAACTATGTGTATCTGTGTAACTCTGTGTAACTGTGTAACTATATGTATCTGTGCAACTGTGTGTCTGTGTAACTCTGTATCTGTGTAACTCTGTGTAGCTCTGTGTATCTGTGTAACTCTGTGTATCTGTGTAACTCTATGTATCTGTGTAACTCTGTGTATCTGTGTAACTCTGTGTATCTGTGTAACTCTGTGTATCTGTGTAACTCTGTCTATCTGTGTAACTCTGTGTATCTGTGTATGTGTATATGTGTAACTCTGTGTATCTGTGTAAGTCTGTGTATCTGTATATCTGTGTAACTCTGTGTATCTGTGTAACTCTGTATCTGTGTAACTCTGTGTAACTCTGTGTATCTGTGTAACTATGTATCTGTGTATCTCTGTGTATCTGTGTAACTCTATGTATCTGTGTAACTCTGTGTAGCTGTGTAACTATGTATCTGTAACTCCATGTATCTGTGTAACTCTGTGTAGCTGTGTAACTCTATGTATCTGTAACTCCATGTATCTGTGTAACTCTGTGTATCTGTGTAACTCTGTGTATATGTGTAACTATGTATCTGTGTAACTCTGTGTATCTTTGTAACTCTGAGTATCTGTGCAACTCTGTGAATCTGTGTATCTATGTAACTCCATGTGGCTGTGTAACTCTGTATATCTGTGTAACTCTGAGTATCTGTATTTGTGTAACTCTGTGTATCTGTGTAACTCTGTGTATCTGTGTAACTCTATGTATCTGTGTAACTCTGTGTATCTGTGTATTTGTGTAACTGTGTATCTGCGTAACTCTGTGTATCTGTGTAACTCTATGTATCTGTGTATCTGTGTAACTGTGTAACTGTGTATCTGTCTATCTGTGTAACTCTGTGTATCTGTGTTACTCTATATATCTGTGTGACTGTGTATCTGTGTAACTCTGTGTAACTCTGTCTATATGTGTAACTCTGTGTATCTGTGTAACTCTGTGTAACTCTGTATCTGTGTAACTGTATCTGTGTACTCTGGGTAACTGTGTATCTGTGTAACTCTGTGCATCTGTGTAACTATGTGTATATGTGTAACTCTGTGTATGTGTAACTCTGTGTATCTGTGTAACTGTGTATCTGTGTAACTCTGTAACTGTGTATCTGTGTAACTCTGTGTATCTGTGTAACTCTGTGTAACACTATCTGTGTAACACTATCTGTGTAACTCTGTGTATCTGTGTAACTCTGTGTAACTCTGTGTAACTCTGTGTATTTGTGTAACTCTGTGTATCTGGGTAACTGTGTATCTGGGTAACTCTCTGTAACTGTGTATCTGGGTAACTCTGTGTATCTGTGTAACTATGTGTATATGTGTAACTCTGTGTAATTCTGTGTATCTGTGTATCTGTGAAACTCTGTGTATCTGTGTATCTGTGTAACTCTGTAACTGTGTATCTGTGTAACTCTGTATATCTGTGTAACTGTGTAACTCTGTGTATAAGTGTAACTCTGTGTATCTGTGTAACTCTGTGTATCTGTGTAACTCTATGTATCTGTGTAACTCTGTGTATCTCTGTAACTCTGTGTATCTGTGTAACTCTGTTTATCTGTAACTGTGTATCTGTGCAACTATGTGTATCTGTGTAACTATGTGTATCTGTGTATCAGTGTAACTATGTGTATCTGTGCAACTATGTGTATCTGTGTAACTCTGTGTAACTGTGTAACTATATGTATCTGTGCAACTGTGTGTCTGTGTAACTCTGTATCTGTGTAACTCTGTGTAGCTCTGTGTATCTGTGTAACTCTGTGTATCTGTGTAACTCTATGTATCTGTGTAACTCTGTGTATCTGTGTAACTCTGTGTATCTGTGTAACTCTGTCTATCTGTGTAACTCTGTGTATCTGTGTAACTCTATGTATCTATGTAACTCTGTGAATCTGTGTAACTCTGTGTATCTGTGTAACTCTGTGTGTCTGTGTAACTCTATGTATATGTGTATCTATGTGTATCTCTGTATCTGTGTAACTATGTATCTGTAACTCTGTGTATCTGTGTAACTCAGTGTATATGTGTAACTCTATATATCTGTGTAACTGTGTAACTCTGTGTAACTCTGAGTATCTGTGTAACTGTGTATCTGTGTATCTCTGTAACTCTGTGTATCTGTGTAACTCTGTGTATCTGTAACTCTGTGTATCTGTAACTCTGTGTATCTGTGTAACTCTGTGTATCTGTGTATATGCCTAACTCTGTGTATATGTGTAACTATGTGTATCTGTGTATCTGTGTAACTCTGTGTATCTGTGAAACTCTATATATCTGTGAAACTCTATATATCTGTGTAACTATGTATCTGTGTAACTCTGTGTATCTATGTAACTATGTATCTGTGTAACTATGTATCTGTGTAACTCTGTGTAACTCTGTGTATCTGTGTAACTCTATGTATCTGTGTAACTCTGTGTAACTCTGTGTATCTGTGTAACTCTGTGTATCTGTGTAACTATATGTATCTGTGTAACTCTGTGTATCTGTGTAACTCTGTATCTGTGTAACTCTGTGTGGCTCTGTGTATCTGTGTATCTGTGTAACTGTGTATCTGTGTAACTCTGTGTATGTGTATCTGTGTAACTCTGTGTATCTGTGTATCTGTGTAACTCTGTGTATCTGTGTAACTCTATGTATCTGTGTAACTCTGTGTATCTGTGTAACTATATGTATCTGTGTAACTCTGTGTATCTGTGTAACTCTATGTATCTGTGTTACTCTGTCTATCTGTGTAACTCTATGTATCTGTGTAACTCTGTGTATCTGTGTAACTCTGTGTAACTCTGTGTATCTGTAACTCTGTGTAACTGTGTATCTGTGTAACTCTGTGTAACTGTGTATCTGTGTAACTCTATGTATCTCTGTGTATCTGTGTAACTCTATGTATCTATGTAACTCTGTGTAGCTGTGTAACTCTGTATAACTATGTGTAGCTGTGTAACTCTATGTATCTGTAACTCCATGTATCTGTGTAACTCTGTGTATCTGTGTAACTCTGTGTATCTGTGTAACTCTGTGTATCTGTGTAACTCTGTGTGGCTGTGTAACTCTGTGTATCTGTGTAACTCTGTGTATCTGTGTAACTCTGTATGTGTATCTGTGTAACTCTGTGTATCTGTGTATCTGTGTAACTCTGTGTATCTGTGTAACTATATGTATCTGTGTAACTCTGTGTATCTGTGTAACTCTTATGTATCTGTGTTACTCTGTCTATCTGTGTAACTCTATGTATCTGTGTAACTCTGTGTATCTGTGTATCTGTGTAACTCTGTGTATCTGTGTAACTCTATGTATCTGTGTATCTCTGTGTATCTGTGTAACTCTGTATAACTCTGTGTAGCTGTGTAACTCTATTTATCTGTAACTCCATGTATCTGTGTAACTCTGTGTATCTGTGTAACTCTGTGTATATGTGTAACTCTATGTATCTGTGTAACTCTGTGTATCTTTGTAACTCTGTGTAACTCTGTGTATCTGTGTAACTCTGTATATCTGTGTAACTCTGTGAATCTGTGTATCTATGTAACTCCGTGTGGCTGTGTAACTCTGTATATCTGTGTAACTCTGAGTATCTGAGTATCTGTATCTGTGTAACTGTGTATCTGTGTAACTCTGTGTATCTGTGTAACTCTATGTATCTGTGTATCTGTGTAACTCTGTGTATCTGTGTAACTCTATGTATCTGTGTAACTCTGTGTATCTGTGTATTTGTGTAACTCTGTGTATCTGCATAACTCTCTGTATCTGTGTAACTGTGTATCTGTGAAACTCTGTGTATCTGTGTAACTCTGTAACTGTGTATCTGTCTATCTGTGTAAGTCTGTGTATCTGTGTAACTCTGTGTATCTGTGTTACTCTATATATCTGTGACTGTGTATCTGTGTAACTCTGTCTATATGTGTAACTCTGTGTATCTGTGTAACTCTGTGTAACTCTGTATCTGTGTAACTGTATCTGTGTACTCTGGGTAACTGTGTATCTGTGTAACTCTGTGCATCTGTGTAACTATGTGTATATGTGTAACTATGTGTATATGTGTAACTCTGTGTATCTGTGTAACTCTGTAACTGTGTATCTGTGTAACTCTGTGTATCTGTGTAACTCTGTGTATCTGTGTAACTCTGTGTATCTGTGTATTTGTGTAACTCTGGGTAACTGTGTATCTGGGTAACTCTCTGTAACTGTGTATCTGTGTAACTCTGTGTATCTGTGTAACTATGTGTATATGTGTAACTCTGTGTATCTGTGAAACTCTGTGTATCTGTGTATCTGTGTAACTCTGTAACTGTGTATCTGTGTAACTCTGTGTAACTCTGTATATAAGTGTAACTCTGTGTATCTGTGTAACTCTGTATCTGTGTAACTCTGTGTATCTCTGTAACTCTGTGTATCTGTGTAACTCTGTGTATCTGTAACTGTGCAACTATGTGTATCTGTGTAACTATGTGTATCTGTGTATCTGTGTAACTATGTGTATCTGTGTAACTATGTGTAACTGTGTAACTATATGTATCTGTGTAACTGTGTCTGTGTAACTCTGTGTATCTGTGTAACTCTGTGTATCTGTGTAACTCTGTGTAGCTCTGTGTATCTGTGTAACTCTGTGTATCTGTGTAACTCTGTGTATCTGTGTATCTGTGTAACTCTGTCTATCTGTGTAACTCTGTGTATCTGTGTAACTCTATGTATCTGTGTAACTGTGTATTTGTGTAACTCTGTGTATATGTGTAACTCTGTGTGTCTGTGTAACTCTATGTATATGTGTATCTATGTGTATCTCTGTGCATCTGTGTAACTATGTATCTGTAACTCTGTGTATCTGTGTAACTCAGTGTATATGTGTAACTATGTATCTGTGTAACTCTGTGTAACTCTGTGTAACTCTGAGTATCTGTGTAACTCTGTGTATCTGTGTATCTGTGTGGCTGTGTAACTCTGTGTATCTGTGTAACTCTGAGTATCTGCGTATCTGTGTAACTCTGTGTAACTCTGTGTATCTGTGTAACTCTGTGTATCTGTGTAACTCTGTGTACCTGTGTAACTCTATGTATCTGTGTAACTGTGTATCTGTGTAACTCTGTGAATCTGTGTAACTCTGTTTATCTGTGTATATGTGTAACTCTGTGTATATGTCTAACTCTGTGTATTTGTGTAACTATGTGTATCTGTGTATCTGTGTAACTCTGTGTATCTGTGTAACTCTATATATCTGTGTAACTCTATGTATCTGTGTAACTCTGTGTATCTGTGTAACTATGTATCTGTGAAACTATGTATCTGTGTAACTCTGTGTATCTCTGTGTATCTGTGTAACTCTGTGTATCTGTGTAACTCTGTGTATCTGTGTAACTCTGTGTATATGTGTAACTCTGTGTATATGTGTAACTCTGTGTGTCTGTGTAACTCTATGTATCTGTGTAACTCTGTGTGTCTGTGTAACTCTGTGTATCTGTGAAACTCGGTGTAACTCTATGTATCTGTGTAACTCTGTGTATCTGTGTAACTCTATGTATCTGTGTAACTCTGTGTATCTGTAACTATGTGTATCAGTGTAACTATGTATCTGTAACTCTGTGTATCAGTGTAACTCTATGTATCTGTGTAACTCTGTGTATCTGTGTAACTATATGTGTCTGTATAACTCTGTGTATCTGTGTAACTCTGTGTATCTGTGTAACTCTGTGTATTTGTGTATCTGTGTAACTCTGTGTATCTGTGTAACTCTATGTATCTGTGTAACTCTGTGTATCTGTGTAACTCTGTCTATCTGTGTAACTCTGTCTATCTGTGTAACTCTGTGTAACTCTATGTATCTGTGTAACTCTGTGTATCTGTGTAACTCTGTGTATCTGTGTAACTATGTGTGTCTGTGTAACTCTGTCTATCTGTGTAACTCTGTGTATCTCTGTATCTCTGTGTATCTGTGTAACTATGTATCTGTAACTCTGTGTATCTGTGTAACTCAGTGTATATGTGTAACTCTATGTATCTGTGTAACTCTGTGTATCTGTGTAACTCTGTGTGTAACTCTGTGTATCTTTGTAACTCTGAGTATCTGCGTATCTGTTTATCTGTGTAACTCTCTGTATCTGTGTAACTCTATGTATCTGTGTAACTCTGAGTGTCTGTGTAACTCTGTGTATATGTGTAACTCTATGAATCTGTGTAACTCTGTGTATCTGTGTAACTCTGTGTATCAGTGTAACTCTGTGTGGCTGTGTAACTCTGTGTATCTGTGTAACTCTGAGTATCTGAGTAACTCTGTGTATCTGTGTAACTCTGTGTATCTGTGTAACTCTGTGTATCTGTGTAACTGTGTATCTGCGTATCTGTGTAAATCTTTGTATCTGTGTAACTCTGAGTATCTGTGTAACTCTGTGTATCTGTGTAACTCTGTGTATCTGTGTTACTCTATGTATCTGTGTAACTGTGTATCTGTGTATCTGTGTAACTCTGTGTATCTGTGTAACTCTGAGTATCTGTGTATCTGTGTAACTCTGTGTATCTGTGTATATGTGTAACTCTGTGTAACTATGTGTATATATATTATGCAGGTTGTGACATACGGAGCCCTGTATGTTAATTTAAGAGTTAGAATTAGAGTTGAAGGAGTCACACTACCCAAACGGTGAAGCAGACTAGCGAGCGAACTAGCGAGTGGGAAACTAGCTCGCCCGCATACCTGCAAACAAGCCTTCACACCTGCGTGCGTCATAGGGGACCCTGCAAACTACTCCGATGACCGGACGTATGTTCGACGCCAGGAGCTGTGATTGGACCATGCACCTGCTATGCAACTCGAGGAGCTGTGATTGGAGCGGGCACCACCCCCCGCCTCCTGATTCGTTCCTACACCATCATTGTTTAGTATATAAGACCCGAGTTGTGGGCATTCAAATCAGTCTCATTTGGAGTTGGGGAAGGTGAACTTGCAGCTGGAGGAAGACGGGGTGAAGTATTATAATGGGATTGTGACTGTCAGTCAGATTATATAAATGTGTGTTAAGTGTGTTCGGTGTAAACACTTACGTTATGTTGGTTAGTGAGATATGTGATTGGGAATTAACGTGAACGCTACTATTATGTGTTTAACTATTTGATTGCGAATTAACGTTAACGCTACTATTATGTACGTAACTATTTGATTGGGATTTAACGTTAACACTATTATGATGTACTTAACTATTTTAGTTGACGAACTTGTGGACTAAAGCAACTCTTTAAGTAATTGGGTTATGATGAAAGTAATACTATTGTTTTATATTAATACTTACGAGTTCTTTCATTTTCTTTGAATTAAGCTTACATTGCTTAACGGTGCTTAGTACGGTGATGCTATTGTCTCGTATTAGTAATATCGCCTTCGACTAACATGGCTGTGTTAATATTACTTCTAGTGATTTCCTAAGCTGAAGAAAATTCTTTTGCTTCAAAATATTATATTTTGCTTTTCATATTATTTGAGTGAGACCTGAATCGAATCTATGAAGCGATCCTGTAACTTTATTTACTCATAATCAAACCTCAATGTTACGTGGTTAAGAAATACATTTAACTAATTATTAAATATATATCTAACTTTTTATGTGACTTTGATATTACTCCTGATGATAATAATAATATAATCCTATTAACGTAAGACAAGAACCAAGAATAATTACATTAAATATAAATAAAAGGACATATAAGAAAACTATCTATTCATTTTAAAAAGGGTAGAGACAGAAATATTCTTACTTTAATATTTATCTTTCAAGACTTTTTATAAAATTAATAGTCCTTCTTTAGCTATAACTTATTCGGTTCATAACCATAGCCTACTAAGCTTCGGTTAAATAATAATTCTTTATAAATACTACATGACTTTAATTAGTTTCAGTATTTTTCATAATAAAAGAGTATCAGTCAATAAAGGATACTAAGTCCTAAGATCCAAAAGGAAAGGAAGCAACAACAGGAAATTATTTTATTAGATTTTACTTTTGTTTTGCCTTCAGCTGACTGATACCTTAATATATATCTCTGTGCTATCTAGATTCATCAAGTTAACCACTTGAGGATCAAGATACGTAACAAGGTGTACAAAGTACAAAGGAAATCAAGCAACAACAGATCTAGGCTGCTTGTCCTCCAAAACACTGAGGATCAAGTGTCCAAACAGTGGTTTAGAGTGGGTAAGGGAACATTGGAAAGGGACTAGGAAGTTAGTAGGGGACATATGGGTTAGTAACTAAGGGGAGGATAAAATAAAGTTATTCATTTACAAACGCAGTCAGACGCGGGTTTGATGAGAGATATTTGTCTAGGCGGAATTTAAATGAATCAACGGTGCTGCAGTCTATAACGTCTCGGGGAAGCCCATTCCACAAGTTGACAACTCGATTGAAGAAGAAATTCTTAGATTCGTGTGAGTTAAAAGATTTACCAATAATTTTGCAACCGTTTCCCCGCATGTAATTAGATTGGTCGATAGTGAAGTACTTACTACAGTTCATATTGTCGATGCCTTTGATGATTTTGAACACTTGAATTAAGTCACCTCTTAATCTGCGCTGGGTTAAAGGAAATAGATTTAATTCTCTAAGACGCTCTTCGTATGGTTTGTTCTTTAGGCTAGGTATCATTTTGGTAACTCTACGTTGAACTCGTTCTAGCTTGTTTATGTCTTTTTGGTAATAAGGGCACCAGCATTGAACGCAGTATTCCAGAAGAGGGCAGACTAAGGAATTGTAAAAGGTTAGGATTACGTCTTTGGATTTATGCTCAAATGATCTGCCTATAAAGCCAATTATTTTGTTTGCCTTCTTAACAACTTCTGAACATTGTTGACTCGGTTTTAGGTTACTCGATATTGTTACTCCCAGATCGGTTTCTCTGTTTACATTCTTAAGCTGAGTGCCATTCATCGAATAGTTTGCTTTCTCATTTAGGTATCCGATATGTAGTACTTTACATTTATCCGCATTGAAACTCATTTGCCAAATTTGGGCCCAATGTGACAATTTATCTAGATTGTGTTGCATATCGTCAACTTGATCTTTTGAGAGTACGCTATTTGCAATTTTTGTATCGTCAGCAAATTTTGAGACTGTACAGGTGAGACCCTCATCTATGTCGTTGATGTAAATTAGAAAGAGAATTGGTCCTAGTACCGATCCCTGGGGTACCCCGCTACTTACATTGGTCCATTTAGATGCCTTACCGTTTATGACTACTCTTTGCTTTCTGTCGCTGAGCCAATTTTCTATCCATTTAAACACACCGTCTTGTATTCCATGCGCTTTTAGTTTTAGCAGTAAACGTTTGTGGGGAACTTTGTCAAAGGCCTTTTGAAAATCAAGGTATATAATATCTACAGCTTTACTCTCATCGTAGAGGTTGAGGATATCGTGGAAGAAGTCTAAGAGGTTTGTTAAACAGGAACGTTTTTTACGAAAGCCGTGTTGAGTATCTTTAAGTATGTTATTTTCCTCTAAGTGATTTACGAGTCTGTCTCTTATGACCGTTTCTAGAATTTTACATACAACTGAGGTTAAGCTAATTGGACGATAGTTACTGGGTAGGGATTTGCTGCCTTTTTTGAATATCGGTGTTACGTTGGCTATCTTCCACTGATCAGGCATAGTTCCAGACTGCAAGGATTTATTGAATAGTAATGTCAGTGGTTTGGAGAGCTCATCCTTAGCTTCCTTTAGAACTCTAGGCGAGATTGTATCAGGTCCAGGCGTTTTACTTACCTTGAGTTTATCTAAACAATTCAATACTTCTCTCTCTGTAACGGTGATATTGCTTAGAACATCTGAATTATCAATCTGAATCGGCGATGGTGTAGGGATATCACTGAGGTCTTCTGTTGTAAAAACTGATGCAAAGAAGGTATTGAGGGCATTACTCATTTGTACTTCGTCTTTGGTGTATTCTCCATTTTCATCGACTAACGGTCCAACAGTTGAAGTAACTACTTTTTTCTTTCTGATATAACTATAGAATTCTTTCGGGTTTGTTTTACTTTGATTCCCAATATGTAACTCTAAGGTCTTTTTACTTTGCTTAATTAACTTTTTGGCTTTGCGTCGTAGCTCTACAAATTTCACCCGTTCTTCGTCATTTTGTGAGGATTTTAATCTATCATTAGCAAATTTTTTAGCAAGCAGGCAGTTTGAAATATCTTTATTCCACCATTTGGGCTTATTATTATGGCCTGGACGCCGTATTTTCAATGGTATGCAGTCTTGCACTGCTTTTAGGTAAGTGGTTTCGAATAACTTCCAAGATGTATTTATGTCGTTATTGTTAATTAAAAAGCTCCAGTCAGTTTCTTTAAACATAGCTCTAAGTTTATGAAAGTTTGCTTTCTTGAAATTAGGGACTTTTTCGATGCTACTATTTGGTTCGTTACTAGTAAAGTTTAAAGTGAAAGTTATCGTACGATGGTCGCTGTTACTGAATTCATCACCAACATTCAAATTCTCTATTAATTCTTCTTTTGTTGCAAGTACAATGCCCAGAACGTTATTACCACGGGTCGGTGTTCGAACAAATTGATAAAGCGAACTCTCTTGCAAGTTCGTATACAAGTCATGTCCGGAGTGTGAAGTAAGAGTATCGCCCCACTTGGTCACAGGTAAATTAAAGTCGCCAAAAAATACGGTATCTTGGGAGTTACTTACTGTACATCTGCAATTTGTTCATAAATTTCTCGGTCAGTTTGCACTATATATGTATATGTGTAACTCTGTGTAACTCTGTGTATCTGTGTAAGCCTGTGTATCTGTGTAACTCTGTGTATCTGTGTAACTCTATGTATCTGTGTAACTCTGTGTAACTCGGTGTATCTGTTTATCTGTGTATCTGTGTAACTCTGTGTAACTGTGTATCTGTGTAACTCTAGGTATGTGTAACTCTGTGTATCTGTGTAACTATGTGTATCTGTGTAACTCTGTGTATACAGTATGTGTAACTCTGTGTATCTGTGTAACTCTGTGTATCTGTGAAACTCTGTGTAACTCTGGGAATTTGTGTAACTCTGTGTATCTGCGTAACTGTGTAACTCTGTGTATCTGTGTAACTCTGTGTATCTGTAACTCTGTGCATCTGTGTAACTCTATATCTGTGTAACTGTGTATCTGTGTAACTGTATATCTGTGTAACTCTGTGTAACTCTGTGTATATGTGTAACTCTGTGTATCTGTGTAACTCTATGTATCTGTGTAACTCTGTGTATCTCTGTAACTCTGTGTATCTGTGTAACTGTGTATCTGTATCTGTGTAACTATGTGTATCTGTGTAACTGTGTATCTGTGTAACTGTGTATATGTGTAACTCTGTGTATATGTGTACCTCTGTGTATATGTGTAACTCTGTGTATATGTGTACCTCTGTGTATCTGTGTAACTATGTATCTGTGTAACTCTGTGTATCTGTGTAGCTCTGTGTATCTGTGTAACTATGTGTATATGTGTAACTATGTATCTGTGTAACTCTATGTATCTGTGTAACTCTGTGTATCTGTGTAACTCTGTGTATCTGTGTAACTCTGTGTATCTGTGTAACTGTGTATCTGTATCTGTGTAACTATGTGTATCTGAGTATCTGTGTAACTCTGTGTAACTATGTGTATCTGTGTAACTGTGTATATGTGGAACTCTGTGTATATGTGTACCTCTGTGTATCTGTGTAACTCTATGTATCTGTGTAACTGTGTATCTGTGTAACTATGTATCTGTGTAACTCTGTGTATCTGTGTAGCTCTGTGTATCTGTGTAACTATGTGTATATGTGTAACTCTGTGTACCTGTGTAACTCTATGTATCTGTGTAACTCTGTGTATCTGTGTAACTCTGCGTATCTGTGTAACTCTGTGTATCTGTGTAACTCTGTGTATATGTGTAACTGTGTATATGTCTAGCTATGTGTATATGTGAAACTCTGTGTATCTGTGTAACTCTGTGTATCTGTGTAACTCTATATATCTGTGTAACTGTGTAACTATGTATCTGTGTAACTCTGTGTAACTGTGTAACTGTGTATCTGTGTAACTCTATGTATCTGTGTAACTCTGTGTAACTATATGTATGTGTAACTCTGTGTAACTGTGTATCTGCGTAACTCTATGTATCTGTATCTCTGTGTATCTGTGTAACTCTGTGTATCTGTGTAACTCTGTGTATGTGTAGCTGTGTAACTCTGTGTAATTCTGTGTATCTGTGTAACTCTGTGTATCTGTGTAACTCTATGTATCTGTGTAACTCTGTGTATCTCTATGTATCTGTGTAACTATATGTACCTGTGTAACTCTGTGTATATGTGTAACTCTATGTATCTGTGTTACTCTGTGTAACTATATGTATCTGTGTTACTCTGTGTATCTGTGTAACTCTATGTATCTGTAACTGTGTATCTGTGTAACTCTGTGTATCTGTGTAATTCTATGTATCTGTGTATCTGTGTAACTATGTATCTGTCTAACTCTGTGAAACTCTGTGTAGCTGTGTAACTCTGTGTCTGTAACTCCATGTATCTGTGTAACTCTGTGTATCTGTGTAACTCTGTGTATATGTGTAACTCTATGTATCTGTGTAACTCTGTATCTTTGTAACTATGTGTAACTCTGTGTATCTGTGTAACTCTGTGTAACTGTGTATCTGTGTAACTCTGAGTATCTGTGTAACTCTGTGTATCTGTGTATCTATGTAACTCTGTGTATCTGTGTAATTCTATGTATCTGTGTAACTCTGTGTATCTGTGTATCTGTGTAACTGTATATCTGTGTAACTCTGAGTATCTGAGTATCTGTGTAACTCTGTGTATCTGTGTAACTATGTATATGTGTAACTCTATGTATCTGTGTAACTATATGTACCTGTGTAACTCTGTGTATATGTGTAACTCTATGTATCTGTGTTACTGTGTAACTATATGTATCTGTGTTACTCTGTGTATCTGTGTAACTCTATGTATCTGTGTAACTCTGTGTATCTGTGTAACTGTGTAACTCTGTGTATCTGTGTAATTCTATGTATCTGTGTATCTCTGTGTATCTGTGTAACTCTATGTGTCTGTCTAACTCTGTGTAGTTGTGTAACTCTGTGTCTGTAACTCCATGTATCTGTGTAACTCTGTGTATATGTGTAACTCTGTGTATATGTGTAACTCTATGTATCTGTGTAACTCTGTATCTTTGTAACTGTGTAACTCTGTGTATCTGTGTAACTCTGTGTAACTGTATCTGTAACTCTGAGTATCTGTGTAACTCTGTGTATCTGTGTATCTATGTAACTCTGTGTATCTGTGTAATTCTATGTATCTGTGTAACTGTGTAACTCTGTATATCTGTGTAACTCTGAGTATCTGTGTATCTGTGTAACTCTGTGTATCTGTGTAACTCTGAGTATATTGTCACGGACCTGTAGGCTCTGACTGTAAGGGTTCACTTCCACCCTTCAAACGCATCAACCAGTCTGAGATCGGGGTCGGGGCTTCGAGCAACCAAACCAACAGAGGCCCGAAACTTCGCATCCCAATATCCTTTTTACTTCTATCCCTCATTTTGATGGAGCAGAGTTTCGAAGTCTCACTCAATAAATATATAATTCAAATGAAAGTTCAATGGTATCTCTGCTCATGACCACCAGGGGGTGGAAGTTTCTTTTCTGTTCACATTAAATCTACCGTAGTCAATGACGGGACGGGAATAATGAGTGGGGTCAGTGTTATCTTAGACTTACTCGGTGCAACGTTCTCGGGAATATCGCTTCCAGAAAGCGTTGTTTTTAAAACTCCAGGAACTACCCCCCTTCGGTTTGACTACGGGAGATATCGTGACTATAACTTATATTTTCATTTTGATTTTCTTTTTGTTTTCATTTTGTATAAATTAAATATTTTGCATTAATATTAATTACCATTGTATTTGTTTTATTTTGTTTTATAACTTTAAATTATAATTATATAATGCATAATGGTTTAGTTATATTACTTAAATTTGATTTTATTATATTAACAAAATTGTGTATTCTTTTCTTATCCATATATATTTATACACTAATGATTAAATGAAGTGAGGAAGATTAACCCTATATAATATCCAGAAGACTACTTTGAAATCTAATTAAAATACGAGAACAACTCTTAAATTAAAATATCATCTTAGTAATAAATATTAAAATACGAGAACTACTCTTAAAGAGACTTTACCTTAATACAAGTACTAAATTAATAAAAGTACTTATCCATACTGAACACCCTTAAACTAAAGTTCAGTCTTTGTGTTCAACCTAAAGGTCACCCTCTAGACTCCTTCGGGGCCAAATCTTTAACTAAGCTAGTTTCACTAGTCTCTCCAAACTTTGGGTTGTAACATATTGGGGGCCTGACCGGGATCTTTTCTGATTAATCTCTGCACTTCATTATATGAATTGGGTTTTCTAATGTTCATAGTAAATTCATAAATTTAATTATTTATCTTTAAGTCACGATATCTTTAGCCTGAATTATTATATTACTCCTGATGCTTAAATACATTCCTTTCCCTATAGTCGGTTTGTGCATTTGAGAGGTAATAGCTCAGGTTGGTCATAAGTTGGGGAAGTTTTGTGGTTTACGAGATAGTCAGGATCACTCGTCATCTCAAATCCTCATATTCATCCATGTTCATTAACACTAGGCAGACGGTGGTGGACATTGTGTATCAATCTCTTAATCTTTCATGTGACGAAATTAGCGTTTTCGCACATCGGTCACCTATCTGAGTCACCCCTCTTTAAGTAGAATCTCTTCAGAATAGGAATGACCAGTTAAACTAGTCTTTTATAGCAAATCAAAACTATAGGAGACCATCCACGATCACCTAACATATATCTGTAACTAGAAGTAGGATCTCCTAACGCACATAAATCTCATGCCTTCTTCCTTTAGTTTAGATATCAAGGGATCGTGTCTCACGAGGTTCACTAATGGTCAGGTTCTTGCCTGTCGTCCTTACTTATCAACCCTCTTGTTGTTGTCGACCATAGTTCGCTCAACAGGTGGGAGTTACTCACACTAATCATATAGATTTGGGATATTAGTGTCAACCTGACTATTAGGTAACCCGTCTCTACTAGGAATATCCCTAGTCCATATAGTATGCACTTGTTAATGGTTATCCAGGGTTAGTAATCTACCATTACCGGTAACTATAAAGCAAGTCCATATTAGTCAATATTGCCGTTCATTCCAGTCTTTATATTATACAACCAGTGAAGCTATAGTAACCCCATCCTCTATATATTAGCTGTCAGTCTAGTATAAATTGAGCGGTAATCTTCTCTACCTCATCTAGTCCTAATTAAAATCAAAATGGCAAAGTTTAATGCTAAACAATTTTGTAGAGAGCCCTCTATAGACAAACTTAAAGGTCAGGTGATCTCCAAGGATGATTGGAAGTATATAGCTTATTCCTTTGACATAAGTTATGAGAGTTCACACACTAAGGAAATCCTGAAAAACAGTCATAGAAGAACTGACAAATAGAGATATCTTACCTGCTGAAGCTGTAGATTCACTTACTCCCATGAGTAGTTCAATGATAATGGCTGATAATGATGAAGATTCCCAGAGTACCATGCAGGAAAACTCCCAGGGGAAACACTCTCCATCTCCTGAGCCGTGGTCAGAAGACAGACTAGATTTTGAAAGGGAGAAGTTTCGGCAGCAGCTTCTGCACGAGTTTCAGGAGAAAGAGAAAGACAGACAGGAGAAAGAGAAAGACAGACAGGAGAAAGAGAAAGATCGGCAACTAGAACTCTTGAAACTAGAGACACAACAACGGGAGAAAGAGAAGGACAGAGAGACACAACAACGGGAGAAAGAGAAGGACAGAGAGACACAACAACGGGAGAAAGAGAAGGACAGAGAACTAGAAATTGCTAAAATTCAAAACTTGGAAGAAACAAAACGCCTCAAAGAAGAGAAATTACAGTTGCAGAAGACTGAAATGGAAGCCCAGAAGCCAAGATTCCAACTATCTAAAAACATCTCCCTAGTACCACCCTTTGACGAGAGTGACCCAGAGAAATCTTTCTCCACGTTTGAGAAAACTGCTGAACACCTTAAATGGCCAAAAGAGGAATGGCCATGGCTTCTCCAACCCAAACTCGTAGGAAGAGCTCAGAAAACTTTCAATCACCTGGAGGACGTTAATGACTATGACTTTGTAAAGAGCGCTATATTAGATGCTTATGCTATCACTGCTGATCATTACCGTAGAACTTTTCGGAACTACATAAAGCCAGAAAAACCTACATTTTTGGAGTTTGCCATGGATAAACTACGGATGCTTAAAAAATGGTTAGCTGCTAAAAAAGTCACCACCTTCACAGAGTTGGTTAACCTTGTTGTTCTAGAGGAGTGGAAGCGTAGGTTACCGCCCAGTATGCTAGTATATATAGAGGAGAAGGGAGTGAATGACCTTACCAAGGCTGCTCAATTAGCTGACAGTTATGCTTTAATCCATAGGGTTGTACCAAGCTATGATAGGACAAAAACCCCAAATGTGAGATTCTCCTCAAGCTATAACCCTGTGTCTAAGGTCATGTCGCAAACAAATGCTCCCAAAAGCCCATCTCAATCTCAAGGAAAGTCTGATGACTTCTGCTCATATTGTAAACAGACAGGGCATAACATCATGCAGTGTACACATCCTAAGTGTAAGACCTCTGCTGCATACAAACTCACACTTGCCACTTCTCAAAGACCTCAAAAACTAACAAAACCTTCTGGGGCACCTATAACATGTATACATACCCAGAATGCCTCTTCTGATCCTTTTTCTGCCTTTAAGGTACCTGGTACTGTCTCTCTTCCAGATGACCCACAGACTTACCCAGTTACCATCTTAAGAGACACTGGATCAGCCCAAAGCTTGTTGTGTAAGACTGCCTTGCCTTCAGTTGAGAACCACTACACTGGGGGAAAAGTTACACTTAAATCTTTAAGCTCTGGTCATACTGCAGACATGGCTGATATACAGATAGGCAGTGACCTGATCCAGGGGTCAGTTAGAGTAGCCGTCTTGGATACAGATCTTCCTATTCCGGGGGTAACTTTCCTATTAGGAAATGACTTGGCTGGACATGGGATGATTCCTGACATGATAGTGAGAGACAAACCCATGTTACACAGTCCTACTGCAAAGCTAGATCAGGAGAAAACACATATTTTCCCGGTTTGCGCTGTCACCCGTTCACAAACTGCTGCAGTGTCTAATGACTCTCTCTCACCCTCAGGTCAGGATACCTTGTTCACCCAGATCATGTCTAGGAAAAACCTCATACAAGCTCAAGAGGCAGACACTTCACTTGCTAAGCTCAGGCACATTGCTGATGACAAACCCATAAATGGGAAAAACCCTAACATCTACTATCACAAAGGGGTCCTTATGCGTAGTTTTCACCCGCCTGATAGGCCTGACTCAGATACTTGGTCTATAGTACATCAGGTAATCATCCCTACCTCCATCAGATCTGCTGTAATGGGATTAGCTCATGACGGAAACTCTGGTCATTTGGGACAGAGAAATACATACAGAGAGATCCTAGCTCATTTCTTTTGGCCTAACATGAAAAAAGATGTAACCAAATTTGTAAAGTCTTGTCACACTTGCCAGATAGTAGGAAAGCCAAATGAGACTATCCCTAAAGCTCCACTTGCTCCTATCCCTGTCACTACAGAGCCCTTTGAGAAAATAGTAATTGATTGTGTAGGGCCTCTTCCCAAAACTAAGAAAGGGAACCAGTATCTACTTACCGTAATGTGTGCTGCAACTAGGTATCCTGAGGCTTTCCCTTTAAAAAATATCAAGGCTAAGACCATTGTGTCCCATCTGTTACATCTTTTCACAAAAGTAGGCATTCCTAAAGAAATTCAGAGTGATCAGGGGTCAAATTTTACAAGTAACCTAATGAAAGCAGTACTGAGGGAGTTAGAGGTAGATAAGAAGATAGCCACTGCGTACAGACCTCAGACCCAGGGTTGCCTAGAACGCCATCATCAATCTCTGAAATCCATGATAAAAAAAAATTGTTTTGAGACTGAGAAAGAGTGGGATGCCAACATTGACTGGCTTCTTTTTGCCGTTAGAGAGTGCCCTCAAGAGTCACTAGGATACTCCCCTTTTGAGTTGCTATATGGGCGTCAGATCAGAGGCCCTCTAAAGGTCTTGAAAGATTCTTGGTTTGTGGAAGTATCTGATCATCCTTCTCGCACAGTTGCAGAGTACATAAATGAGTTAAAACTTCAGATGTCAAATGTAAGAGCGCTAGCACTGGCCAACCTTGAGAAGAGTCAGTCAAGAATGAAAACCCACTACGATCGCAAGTCTGAAAGTAGAACATTTAGTCCTGGAGACAAAGTCCTTCTCTTCCTGCCCATTCCTGGTAGTCCATTAAAAAGCAAATTTTGTGGCCCATATGTAGTCTCTCAGAAACTTTCCAAGCTAAACTATGTTGTTCGCACTCCTGATCGAAGGAAGGATCAAAGGATTGTTCACTTAAACCAGATGAAGGCGTACATAGAAAGGCCGCTTGAGGAGAATACCCCAATACTAGCTGTAAATACTGTACCACATTCTGTACCAGACTCGTGGGAATTGCAAAAAGTAGGAGACTCTGATGTGATTGAGTTTGGTGATCTTCCTTCACCTTGTGGAAGCCCAAAGAACAGCGAACTTTTATGTACCTTACATCAATATTTGTCGGACATGTCGCCATCACGTAGAGATGATCTTAGGAAATTGCTTGTAAGTTACCCTTCAGTCACATTGGATGTCCCTGGCTTTTGCAAGGACCATCATCACGATGTTATCTTGACCTCACCAGAAGTAAGACCTATCAAACAATCACCATACAGACTAAACCCTCAGAAGCAAGAGATCTTGAGAAAGGAAATTGACTTTATGTTGGAGAAGTCCTTAGTGGAACCAAGTCATTCCCCTTGGGCGTCACCCTCTTTATTAGTCCCAAAACCAGACGGTAGTAGTAGGCTGTGTACTGATTACAGGAAAGTAAATGCAGTGACAGTCCCTGATGCATATCCACTACCTAGAATTGATGACCTAATAGATAAAGTAGGGGCTGCTAAGGTAGTATCAACCATAGACTTGCAGAAGGGGTATTACCAAATTGGGATGACCGATAGAGCTAAAGTCATCTCTGCTTTCACCACTCCTTTTGGGCTCTTCCAATATAGAGTCATGCCTTTTGGCATGATGAATGCTCCTGCCACATTTCAAAGGGTCATGTCATATACTATTCAGGATTTAGAAGGGGTAGACACTTACTTAGATGACATCGTGATTATTTCAGATACTTGGGAGGATCATCTTTCCAGACTGGACGGGCTGATGGAGCGCTTGGCTGCTGCTGGATTCACCATCAACCTAGCCAAGTCCTGCTTTGGACGAGGATCAGTGACCTACCTTGGCCATGTGGTGGGTCAGGGTACTGCACGCCCCAAGGAAGCTAACGTGGAGACCATCACCGCCTTTCCCCAGCCACCTGACCGCAAATCCATCATGCGGTTTTTAGGGATGTGCGGATTCTACCGCAGATTCTGTCCGAACTTTGCAGCCATATCAGCGCCCCTCTCCGATCTTACAAGCCCAAAAATTAAGTTTGTCTGGACTCCCACCTGTACTGCTGCCTTTGACCACCTGAAGTGCCTCCTTTCATCCTACCCGGTACTTCATGCTCCTGATTCCGCATTGCCTTACCATCTTCAGGTTGATGCGAGTGATAGAGGAGTCGGGGCAGTCCTTCTGCAACCAGATAAGACAACTGGTGTCCTACATCCTGTCTCGTACTTCTCCGCCAAACTGAAGAGACACCAGAGGAGTTATTCCACAGTGGAGAAGGAGTGCTTGGCGATGGTATCAGCGGTGAAGAAGTTCGAATGTTATCTCCCTCAGCACTATCCACCAATCATCATCTATACTGAACACAACCCGCTTACTTTTCTGCACAAGATGAAGAACAACAACCAACGACTTCTCCGGTGGGCTCTAAAGTTACAGGAGTACCATCTCATTGTTCGCCATATTCGTGGGGTAGACAATCTGATTGCAGACGCCTTGTCAAGAGATCTTCCACCTGCAGCGGAGCCTATTCCTCCTCTCGCTACCTAGTCCTCTTCGCTCCCCTTTGAGGACTTTAAGGGGGGAGGTGTCACGGACCTGTAGGCTCTGACTGTACGGGTTCACTTCCACCCTTCAAACGCATCAACCAGTCTGAGATCGGGGTCGGGGCTTCGAGCAACCAAACCAACAGAGGCCCGAAACTTCGCATCCCAATATCCTTTTTACTTCTATCCCTCATTTTGATCGAGCAGAGTTTCGAAGTCTCACTCAATAAATATATAATTCAAATGAAAGTTCAATGGTATCTCTGCTCATGACCACCAGGGGGTGGAAGTTTCTTTTCTGTTCACATTAAATCTACCGTAGTCAATGACGGGACGGGAATAATGAGTGGGGTCAGTGTTATCTTAGACTTACTCGGTGCAACGTTCTCGGGAATATCGCTTCCAGAAAGCGTTGTTTTTAAAACTCCAGGAACTACCCCCCTTCGGTTTGACTACGGGAGATATCGTGACTATAACTTATATTTTCATTTTGATTTTCTTTTTGTTTTCATTTTGTATAAATTAAATATTTTGCATTAATATTAATTACCATTGTATTTGTTTTATTTTGTTTTATAACTTTAAATTATAATTATATAATGCATAATGGTTTAGTTATATTACTTAAATTTGATTTTATTATATTAACAAAATTGTGTATTCTTTTCTTATCCATATATATTTATACACTAATGATTAAATGAAGTGAGGAAGATTAACCCTATATAATATCCAGAAGACTACTTTGAAATCTAATTAAAATACGAGAACAACAGTCTCTTAAATTAAAATATCATCTTAGTAATAAATATTAAAATACGAGAACTACTCTTAAAGAGACTTTACCTTAATACAAGTACTAAATTAATAAAAGTACTTATCCATACTGAACACCCTTAAACTAAAGTTCAGTCTTTGTGTTCAACCTAAAGGTCACCCTCTAGACTCCTTCGGGGCCAAATCTTTAACTAAGCTAGTTTCACTAGTCTCTCCAAACTTTGGGTTGTAACAATATGTGTAACTCTGTGTATCTGTAACTCTGTGTATCTGTGTAATTCTATGTATCTGTGTAACTCTGTGTATCTGTGTAACTATGTGTATCTGTGTAACTCTGAGTATCTGTGTAACTATGTGTATCTGTGTAACTCTGTAACTCTGTGTATAAAGGAGTACAAAGGAAATCAAGCAACAACAGATCTAGTGACCCTTCTAGGCTGCTTGTCCTCCAAAACACTGAGGATCAAGTGTCCAAACAGTGGTTTAGAGTGGGTAAGGGAACATTGGAAAGGGAACTACTGCCCTGCCACTAACGTGGCAGGACTAGGAAGTTAGTAGGGGACATATGGGTTAGTAACTGAGGGGAGGATAAAGTTATTCATTTACAAACGCAGTCAGTCGCGGATTTGATGCGAGATATTTGTCTAGGCGGAATTTAAATGAATCAACGGTGCTGCAGTCTATAACGTTTCGGGGAAGCCCATTCCACAAGTTGACAACTCGATTGAAGAAGAAATTCTTAGATTCGTGCGAGTTAAAAGATTTACCAATAATTTTGCAACCGTTTCCCCGTGTGTAATTAGATTGGTCGATAGTGAAGTACTTACTACAGTTCATATTGTCGATGCCTTTGATGATTTTGAACACTTGAATTAAGTCGCCTCTTAATCTGCGCTGGGTTAAAGGAAATAGATTTAATTCTCTAAGACGCTCTTCGTATGGTTTGTTCTTTAGGCTAGGTATCATTTTGGTAACTCTACGTTGAACTCGTTCTAGCTTGTTTATATCTTTTTGGTAATAAGGGCACCAGGATTGAACGCAGTATTCCAGAAGAGGGCGGACTAAGGAATTGTAAAGGGTTAGGATAACTTCTTTGGATTTATGCTCAAATGACCTGCCTATAAAGCCAATTATTTTGTTTGCCTTCTTAACAACTTCTGAACATTGTTGACTCGGTTTTAGGTTACTCGATATTGTTACTCCCAGATCAGTTTCTCTGTTTACATTCTTAAGCTGAGTGCCATTCATCGAATAGTTTGCTTTCTCATTTAGGTATCCGACATGTAGTACTTTACATTTATCCGCATTGAAACTCATTTGCCAAATTTGGGCCCAACATGACAATTTATCTAGATTGTGTTGCATATCGTCAACTTGTTCTTTTGAGAGTACGCTATTTGCAATTTTTGTATCGTCAGCAAATTTTGAGATTGTGCAGGTGAGACCCTCATCTATGTCGTTGATGTAAATTAGAAAGAGAATTGGTCCTAGTACCGATCCCTGGGGTACCCCGCTACTTACATTGGTCCATTTAGATGCCTTACCGTTTATGACTACTCTTTGCTTTCTGTTGTTGAGCCAATTTTCTATCCATTTCAACACACCGTCTTGTATTCCATGCGCTTTTAGTTTTAGCAGTAAACGTTTGTGGGGAACTTTGTCAAAGGCCTTTTGAAAATCAAGGTATATAATATCTACAGCTTTACTCTCATCGTAGAGGTTGAGGATATCGTGGAAGAAGTCTAAGAGGTTTGTTAAACAGGAACGTTTTTTACGAAAGCCGTGTTGAGTATCTTTAAGTATGTTATTTTCCTCTAAGTGATTTACGAGTCTGTCTCGTATGACCGTTTCTAGCATTTTACATACAACTGAGGTTAAGCTAATTGGACGATAGTTACTGGGTAGAGATTTGCTGCCTTTTTTGAATATCGGTGTTACGTTGGCTAGCTTCCACTGATCAGGCATAGTTCCAGACTGCAAGGATTTATTGAATAGTAATGTCAGTGGTTTGGAGAGCTCATTCTTAGCTTCCTTTAGAACTCTAGGCGAGATTGTATCAGGTCCTGGCGTTTTATTTACTTTGAGTTTATCTAAACAATTCAATACTTCTCTCTCTGTAACGGTGATATTGCTTAAAACATCTGAATTATCAATCTGAATCGGCGATGGTGTAGGGATATCACTGAGGTCTTCGGTTGTAAAAACTGATGCAAAGAAGGTATTGAGGGCATTACTCATTTGTACTTCGTCTTTGGTGTATTCTCCTTTTTCATCGACTAACGGTCCAACAGTTGAAGTAACTACTTTTTTCTTTCTGATATAACTATAGAATTCTTTCGGGTTTGTTTTACTTTGATTCGCAATATGTAACTCTAAGGTCTTTTTACTTTGCTTAATTAACTTTTTGGCTTTGCGTCGTAGCTCTACAAATTTCACCCGTTCTTCGTCATTTTGTGAGGATTTTAATCTATCATTAGCAAATTTTTTAGCAAGCAGGCAGTTTGAAATATCTTTATTCCACCATTTGGGCTTATTATTATGGCCTGGACGCCGTATTTTCGATGGTATGCAGTCTTGCACTGCTTTTAGGTAAGTGGTTTCGAATAACTTCCAAGATGTATTTATGTCGTTATTGTTAATTAAAAAGCTCCAGTCAGTTTCTTTAAACATAGCTCTAAGTTTATGGAAGTTTGCTTTCTTGAAATTAGGGACTTTTTCGATGCTACTATTTGGTTCGTTACTAGTAAACTTTAAAGTGAAAGTTATCGTACGATGGTCGCTGTTACTGAATTCATCACCAACATTCAAATTCTCTATCAATTCTTCTTTTGTTGCAAGTACAATGTCAAGAACGTTATTACCACGGGTCGGCGTTCGAACAAATTGATAAAGCGAACTCTCTTGCAAGTTCGTATACAAGTCATGTCCGGAGTGTGAAGTAAGAGTATCGCCCCACTTGGTCACATCTGTGTAACTGTGTATCTGTGTAACTCTGTAACTCTGTGTATCTGTGTAACTCTGTGTATCTATGTAACTCTGTGCAACTCTGTATCTGTGTAACTCTGTGTATCTGTGTAACTCTATGTATCTGTGTAACTCTGTGTATCTGTGTAACTCTGTGTATCTGTGAAACTCTGTGTATCTGTGTAACTCTGTAACTGTGTATCTGTGTAACTCTGTGTATCTGTGTAACTCTGTGTATCTGTGTTACTCTATGTATCTGTGTGACTGTGTATCTGTGTTACTCTATGTATCTGTGTGACTGTGTATCTGTGTAACTCTGTGTAACTATGTCTATATGTGTAACTCTGTGTATCTGTGTAACTCTGTAACTGTGTATCTGTGTAACTCTGTGTATCTGTAACACTGTATGTGTAACTGTGTATCTGTGTAACTCTGTGTATATGTGTAACTGTGTGTAACTGTATTTGTGTAACTCTGTGTATCTGGGTAACTCTGTGTAACTGTGTATCTGTGTAACTCTGTGTATCTGTGTAACTATGTGTATATGTGTAACTGTGTAACTCTGTGTAACTCTGTAACTGTGTATCTGTGTAACTCTGTGTAACTCTATGTATAAGTGTAACTGTGTATCTGTGTAACTGTGTATCTGTGTAACTCTATGTATCTGTGTAACTCTGTGTATCTCTGTAACTCTGTGTAACTCTGTGTATCTGTAACTGTGTATCTGTGTAACTGTGTATATGTGTAACTATGTGTATCTGTGTATCTGTGTAACTCTGTGTAACTCTGTGTAACTGTGTATCTGTAACTCTGTGTAACTGTAACTATGTGTAGCTGTGTAACTCTGTGTATCTGTGTAACTCTGTGTATATGTGTACCTCTGTGTATCTGTGTAACTCTATGTATCTGTGTAACTCTATGTATCTGTGTAACTATATGTATCTGTGTAACTCTGTGTCTGTGTAACTCTGTATATCTGTGTAACTCTGTGTATATGTGTAACTCTGTGTACCTGTGTAACTCTATGTATCTGTGTAACTCTGTGTAACTCTGTGTATATGTCTAACTCTGTGTATATGTCTAACTCTGTGTATATGTGTAACTATGTGTATCTGTGTAACTCTGTGTATCTGTGTAACTCTATGTATCTGTGCAACTCTGTGTATCTGTTTAACTCTGTGTATCTGTGTAACTCTGTGTATGTGTATCTGTGTAACTCTGTGTAACTGTGTATCTGAGTAACTCTATGTATCTGTGTAACTCTGTGTATCTGTGTAACTCTATGTATATGTGCAACTCTGTGTATCTGTGTTACTCTGTGTATCTGTGTAACTCTGTGTATTTGTGTAACTGTGTGTATCGGTGTAACTCTGTGTATCTGTGTAACTCTGTGTATCTGTGTAACTCTGTGTATCTGTGTAACTCTATCTGTGTAACTATGTATCTGTAACTCCATGTATCTGTGTAATTCTGTGTATATGTGTAACTCTATGTATCTGTGTAACTCTGTGTATCTTTGTAACTCTGTGTAACTCTGTGTATCTGTGTAACTCTGTAATTCTGTGTATCTGTGTAAGTCTGAGTATCTGTGTAACTCTGTGTATCTATGTAACTCTGTGTGGCTGTGTAACTCTGTATATCTGTGTAACTCTGAGTATCTGAGTATGTGTATCTGTGTAACTCTGTGTATCTGTGTAACTCTGTGTATCTGTGTAACTCTGTGTATCTGTGTAACTCTATGTATCTGTGTAACTCTGTGTATCTCTGTAACTATGTGTATCTGTGTAACTCTGAGTATCTGTGTAACTATGTGTATTTGTGTAACTCTGTGTATTTGTGTAACTGTGTAACTCTGTGTAACTCTGTGTGGCTGTGTAACTGTATATCTGTGTAACTCTGAGTATCTGAGTATATGTGTATCTGTGTAGCTCTGTGTATCTCTGTGTATCTGTGTAACTCTATGTATCTGTGTAACTCTGAGTATGTGTAACTGTGTATCTGTGTAACTCTGTGTATCTGTGTAACTATGTATCTGTGTAACTGTGTATCTGTGTAACTATGTGTATCTGTTTAACTCTGAGTATCTGTGTAACTATGTGTATTTATGTAACTGTGTAACTGTGTATCTGTGTAACTCTGTATCTGTGTAACTCTGTATCTGTGTAACTCTGTGTATCTGTGTAACTCTGTGTATCTGAGTAACTCTATGTATCTGTGTAACTCTGTGTATCTGTGTAACTCTGTGTATCTGTGTAACTCTGTGTATCTGTGTAACTCTGTGTATCTGTGTTACTCTATGTATCTGTGACTCTGTGTAACTCTGTGTAACTGTGTAACTCTGTGTAACTATGTGTATATGTGTAACTCTGTGTATGTGTAACCTGTGTATCTGTGTAACTGTGTATCTGTGTAACTCTGTAACTGTGTATCTGTGTAACTCTGTGTATATGTGTAACTCTGTGTATCTTTTTTTTTTTTTTTTTTTTTTTTTTTTTTTTTTTTTTCTATATTCCAACTTACTTCCTCTCGGGCATAGGCTGAGAGCCTTAACATTCACCGCTTTACAATGAACAGTGAAGCCCGTGAGGTCTTGTTCCAGTCTAGGGAGTGAGACATGTGAAGCACGTAGAGTACAACGAGCACCTGCCATCTTGCCTTCACATGAGGCACGGTGGCTCACTCATGGCCCGAAACGACCCCATCTCTGAAGCCACCTCGTTCCCGTGCTTCACTGTCTCAACCCCTACACTCGGACTCTCACACTTACACACACACAACGCCACCTGTTGAGCAGATAACTCACCAGGCATTGCACCCCTATAGCATATTTTGAATATGGGAATATTCATACAGTGCTATTTAATCAGGGAACAATGAGGGTATTTTATTGACGTTTCGGTGGGCTTGTGGTAATGCACTGATACTAGGTACAGCACAAATTCCATCCCAATAATATCTTCCCATTGATACATCGGGATTTGAACCCGGGACCTTTGGATTACCAGGCCAGTGGCAAGACCACTCTACCACACCTCCCCTTATATATCTATATATCTGTGTAACTATGTGTATCTGTGTAACTATGTGTATCTGTGTAACTCTGTAACTATGTGTATCTGTGTAACTCTGTGTATATGTGTAACTGTGTATATGTGTAACTATGTATCTGTGTAACTCTGTGTACCTGTGTAACTCTATGTATCTGTGTAATTCTGTGTATCTGTGTAACTATGTATCTGTAACTCGGTGTATCTGTGTAACTCTGTGTAACTGTGTAACTCTGTGTATCTGTGTAACTCTGTGTATCTGTGTAACTCTGTATATCTGTGTAACTCTGTGCATATGTGTAACTCTGTGTAACTGTGTATCTGTGTAACTCTGTGTAACTCTATGTATCTGTGTAACTCTATGTATCTGTGTAACTCTGTGTATCTGTGTAACTCTATGTATCTGTGTAACTCTTTGTATCTGTGTAACTCTGTATCTGTGTAACTCTGTGTATCTGTGTAACTCTGTGTATCTGTGTAACTGTGTATCTGTGTAAACTCTGTGTATGTGTAACTCTGTGTATAGGTGTAACTCTGTGTATCTGTGTAACTCTGTGTATCTGTGTATATGTGTAACTCTGTGTAACTCTGTGTATCTGTGTAACTCTATGTATCTGTATAACTCTGTGTATCTGTGTAACTCTGTGTATCTGTGTAACTCTGTATCTGTGTATATATGTAACTCTGTGTAACTGTGTATATGTGTAACTCTATGTATCTGTGTAACTATGTGTAAATGTGTATCTGTGTAACTCTGTGTATCTGTGTATCTATAACTCTGTGTATCTGTGTAACTCTGTGTATCTGTGTAACTCTGTGTAACTATGTATCTGTGTAACTATGTATCTGTGTAACTATGTATCTGTGTAACTCGGTGTATCTGTGTAACTCTGTGTATCTGTGTAACTCTGTGTATCTGTGTAACTCTGTAACTCTGTGTAACTCTGTGTAACTCTGTGTATCTGTGTAACTGTGTATCTGTGTAAACTCTGTGTATGTGTAACTCTGTGTATAGGTGTAACTCTGTATCTGTGTAACTCTGTGTATCTGTGTATATGTGTAACTCTGTGTAACTCTGTGTATCTGTGTAACTCTATGTATCTGTATAACTCTGTGTATCTGTGTAACTCTGTGTATCTGTGTAACTCTGTATCTGTGTATATATGTAACTCTGTGTAACTGTGTATATGTGTAACTCTATGTATCTGTGTAACTATGTGTAAATGTGTATCTGTGTAACTCTGTGTATCTGTGTATCTATATAACTCTGTGTATCTGTGTAACTCTGTGTATCTGTGTAACTCTGTGTAACTATGTATCTGTGTAACTATGTATCTGTGTAACTATGTATCTGTGTAACTCGGTGTATCTGTGTAACTCTGTGTATCTGTGTAACTCTGTAACTCTGTGTAACTGTGTATTTGTGTAATTCT